>JAJOOJ010000425.1:0-125640 GCA_029582625.1 Solanum boliviense
AGGTTTTACGAAAATGGTCATAAATCCTTTATCCTAACTCGGAATAAGGTGAAACCAATTGTATTGGAAAGTTAACTCGAAGGGCTTTAATTTAATAGGTAGTGGCCCTTCCAGTTCCTTGTGTGCTAAGAGATATGCCTCTTTAAAGTTGACCCTCCAAATCACATTTTTTGCGATTTTCGAATTTTGATACGGTTGCTCTAAAATTCGGGTTAGACCCCTTTCCCACTCAATTTGACCCCCTGAATAAGAATATGAAGTCGAATTTCCGAAATCATGCACGGATTTTGAGATATATGGAAATTACAATTATAGGTGTTTCCGAAGCACATTTTCGGGCATTTTTGGGGTCGTTTCGTAAGGTATGTGAGTTCTTTATCCTTGGGAAGCTATCACCCTAGGAGCCCTTTCAAAAGGTTTTAACTCTATTCTAGAAAACACAATTAGCTAGGGTTTTTACTAAACTCCATGGATTCCTTTTAAATTTCATTTTAAAAGCTGAATTATGTTTGTTTATGAATGAATGATTGATTTTCTATGATTTTAACTCGAATTCCTTAAAGAATCCATGAGATACCTAACCCTAGCTATGGTCCTCTTTTACATTATGTGATGGTTTTGCAAGTTGGTCCAATTGATTTGATGTAAGTTAATTATGATGTAATTACATGATCTAAGAATGACTCTACATGTATACTTGATTAACCTAAGATTTCTAATATGAATTGATGTGATTAGGGCTTTGCCATGAAAGAGGCTAATTGAGGGTTTAAAGGTGATCCTCAAAGAAAGATGAACTTCTTCATGTAATGCCTTAGATTAGATCACCTAGACTTGAATTGATGTAGTAGGGTAAAGCTTTTAAACATGATTTGCCTCGATTAGGTCAAGAATGAGCCATGTGACTGGGTTACTTTGAGAATTAGATACACTTGATGATCATGTGAGGCGTTGCTTGAGAGTAAGGCTTGTAACATGAATATAACTCCTAGGGATTGAAGAAGCAAATCTAAAATGGATAAACTAAGGGTGTTAAGGCCTCTAGAAAGAAGCCATCATTTATGTTGAATTGTATATGGCCCTATTGTGAATACACTTCACCCACATGACCTATAATATGATCACATGAGTTTAAGCATGAAGTGAATGGATTAGTTGAGTCATGGTAGTATCTATGTTTCTTGTATTGTATGTTAGATGTATTGACTCAATATGACCCTTGAATGCAATATAGGAGGTGTATGCATGACTATGGTATTGTGAGTATGGTTATGAATACTTTTAAAGTGTCTATTAAGATAATGTTGTTATTGGGTCATTGGAAGGACAATCACAAGAATAAACACACACCCTGCATGAACATGACTATGATGTGACTAAGGTATTGATGAGTTTTTGGATCGTGATATTCCCTTATCTAATGTGCTATTGCTATATGTTTGGGATGAGTTGGTCCATAGCCCTTGAAGGGCATATTATAAAGGTTCGTGCATGTTGACAAGATTGTGTGTGAACCTATGATTCACTTGAAGAGTAAAGATCTTATGACTATAGCGTATATTGTGGAATTGTTGAAAGGCTATTCTCCCCTTACCCTTTACACATATTCATGTATGACTTGTCTAGGATAATGATGATGTGGTTGTGTGATTGAAAGGCTAGTTCTTATGAAAATACTAGGAATGGTAATGTGAAAGGTTTACTCACATGTTGATGATTATAAAGTGAAAGGACATTCTCACTTAATGAATCTTTGAGATATTATGAGGAATGTCGGTGTGGGTGCCTAGTGCATTCTCTTTTGAACATAAACCTACGTAAAGGCTTAATATGACTTTTAAAGGGAAATAGGCTTTGCACCGAGAGGATATGAACAATGAGATAAGAAGCTTATACGTTTAGCAAGTCTGGCTTCCCAACATAGGTTGTCTCATGAGATGGAAACCTTTTACGCCAGAAGTATGGGTTTCTAGTAGAAATCTCCTTATCCCATAACTATGTACCCACATAGGTCTTTAGCTGGTGGATCCACCTAAGAGCTAAACATGTTAGTTCTACCTTAGGCAAGTAGGACACACTCTTTTTGGTGTGGTCTAGGACACGCGATTCCATGTACCTCACATGATCTATGTCGGTTAATGCTATTTTTCCTATATAAGAAAGATAATGAATGAGACAAGAACAATACTACTACTTCTTAATGTGTTTAATTAGTAGGAGTGTGGGTATGGGAATTCACGTTTACTTTACACAAGTAGACTTAGTAGGATGTCATGGGATGGTTCCTTTGTGTTATGATGAGATTTGAATGTATGCATGTGTGTTGAATAGATAATTGTTATGAATGAATTTCCTTATAATTCAAGTAATGTACATGACTATTTTCTTATTTGGGTCTATTCCTTGTGATGAGGTCTAAGGATGAAATGCATGACAAAAGTAGCTTCAAAGGAGTACTTAGTAGGGTCGGTATTATGGGATGCCAACCATACATTGCACAAGTGTTTCTTAGGGGTTGCTTACGCGATGATTACTTCATGATGAGATGATCTTGGTATTTGACTTTGTATTATTTTATGATTGGAGGCTATGTATTGTGAAGATTGGGATATGTATTACATTGATGTTGAAGACTATGCTTGTTATCATAATGATATCTCTGATGTTAGAATGAAATATATGTGAGTTGCCTTATCGGTTGCATTCTCCAACTATTTCAAAGGTAATGTTCAAAAGTGGAATATAGCATGATTTCAAATGAAATGTCCCTTTTTATGCTTGTTTTAATGGTTTTGTGCATGGCTTCAATACTTAGTACTTTTTGTGGTAACCCCATCTTTCTACATCTTCTAGAAGTGTAGACTTTCAAGATATTTGATTTTATCATCATGGCTAGGTTCATAGGAGATCAAGAAGAAGAAGATTGGTGAGTTCTCACTATATTCGAGGGCTCAACCACATGTTCTTTATTGTCTTTCTTTTATATTTTATACTTTGGTTGTAAGGGCTATCTCCCTAAGATTGTATTCAAGAGTTTTATTCTAAGTAAAATATATGGTTTGACACATAGTGTATAGACTCTATCATTTTTATAAAGGAATTTAATAGTAAAGAAAAGTTTTAAATTCCACACTATTTTGCTATGATCTTATGACTATGATTATGCTAAGGGCTTGTATGAGACCCTTTCGGGGTCGAATACGCCGTGTTACGTCTAGGGGGTACTCCCGGGTCGTGACAAACTTGGTATCAGAACATAATATTTTTGGGATGGTGTTTAGGAGGATGTCTAAAACCACATCTAATAGAGTCTTATTTATAAATGTGAAGTGCGCCACATTTTATGAATAGGAGGCTATGGGATTTTGGGAAAAGTTCACTTATTCATTCTCTAAGTCGTGCCATAGATCTATAAGCTTTATTTCTTATCCCGTATCAGATGGTCATTAGGATGCGACTATTAGAAGGGTTTATGCTACAAGGAGTGAGGGAGAATGGTTGGTTAAGATGACAATTGTGGCTTTGTGACTTCATAGATTTGAGATGATAGATTGTGATGATGTTTTTAGTGTGAATAATGCTTCATAGCTGCCTTTGTGTTATGAAGGTTGGTTAGAAGAATGAGTGTCGGCATACTCCCAAGGGAGGGGGGATAGTGTGCCTACCTAGCTAGGTGATTGTGAGGTATGCTTACTTGTTGGGAGAAACCAACTTAGTCATGATGAGTTTTGAGGTATGTTTATAGATTGGTGTAATAGTGGTGCCTAGAGATCTTGAGTGAGTAGACTCTTTTAAAAGAGGATAGAATTGTAATCCTCCATGGTTTAGAATCATATTGAGTGATGAGTGTGAAGGTTTAGTAATGACTTGCTCCAACCTTAGGATTGAAGGAACTGATGTTGTAAAGAGTTTGTATAGGCTTACCCCAAGTGGGGGATAATGTGTTTAGACGGTAAGGTCATTGAGTGTCCTTGGTGGTGATGAGTTAGGATTGCTTGATAATCTCACCTGAAAAGGTGTACTGAGTTGAGAAGTTTAGTCCCGATTTGGTAGGCTCATATGAGACTTTGAGTGGTGTTGGTAAGGTTGCTTGTGAGCAAGAGTGCTTAGATGAGAACATCTCTAATTTGGAAGTACCTATTGGGATCTTAGACTAGCAAGCCAAGAAATAGAAGAGTAAGAAACTGCTTCCATGAAAATGTTGAGGATTGGCATTTTAGTAAGGGCCCAACATCCTTATGTCCCCTCCTATTTCTCCTCTAGCCTATGATGATAAGTTGTCCTTAACCCATTTCTTGATCATGGAGTCTTGGATGTTATGTGTGTCCTATAATTTCCTTGTCCCATAGAGTTACTTTTGTTAACTTTGTAGGATTTGGATGCATGATTATTTGACCTCTATTAGTTTTAGAGCCCGATAGGGTTATAATAGGTATTAGAAATGCTTTGAGGTTATGGTTAGGGGTAGTAATTGAGGTTTTTGTAAAAATGGGCTTACTCCTAAGGGGGAGATCATGTGCTTGAGTAGCAACATTGATTGAGAATCTCGATATTGTCATCTTTTCTTCTATTCCAATTCTAGCTTGAGACCAATAGTTCCTTTATGGGCTTGTTCTATGTCTAGGAGTCATGAGTGTTTTAGAAATTTCCATGATCTCCTTATGTTATGCATGTTTTTGAAAGATTCTTACTTTGTATAAAATGGATTTTTCATGATTTACATGTTCCTCATGTTATTGTGCATTTTAGTATGGTAACAACATATTTGACTTCATAAGATGGTTTGATGAACATGCTTTGTTGTGTTTTTTTGATGAAATGGCACTTGGGCTCCATGTTGATTGTGTTGAGCTTGCTTTTAATGAGAAAATGTAATTCCTCCTATGACTATGTGATTAATGATGTTTAGAAGTGATGGTATAGGCTCACTCTTAAGGGGGAGATGGTATGCCTAGCTAATATTGATGTTATGTGCTTATATGTTCCCATGACTTCTTTATATTATGCATGTTCATGAAAACTTGTGTTTTGAAAGGAAATGAGTTTATGTGAAATCTTTCCCTCATGTTGTGGTGCTTTGAGTAAGAGTTGCCTATTGTACTTCATGAGAATAATAAATGGACATGTTTTAGTTAGGAGATGGTAGTTCCTCCTTGAACATGACAAGTTATGAGAATCTCATGCATGAATAGGTTTCTTTAGAAATAATTCATACTTCCTTGTATTGCATTGAACATGTTGAGTTGAAGTTGATGTTTCCTCCTTTGAATAAGTGAACATTGTGATTAGTGTATTTTGAGTTGTGCATTATTGTGATGTTTCATGCATGATTGGGCTGCTAGACTTGAGTCTTTAATTCCTAAAAAGTGTTTCAAATATAATTCGAGGACAATGTTCCTAAGGGGGAGATAATGTAATAACCCGAAAATCTAGTAAGACCAAGCAAGAGTCGAACGGAAACTAGTAGGTGAAACTAGAGCCTAACGTGTGAGCTTTTCAGTTTGATGTTTGATTTTAGGTTGTATATTGACTTCCCGAGTTTAGGTTGAGGATTCTAGGGGTTAAACATCAAGTTACGACCCCCTAAAGACCAACCAAGGGTCCTTGGGGAGGACCCTAAAGTCTAACCCCCAAGGCGCCTAAGAACTCAAAAGCTGCCAAAATCTTGTGATCTACGGATGCAATCCACGACCAGTGAATTGATCCACGGCTCGTGGTCTTGCTCCATAGGTCAAGGCCTGTTGAGGCCTGCAACATCAACCCTCAGTCCCTAACCATGAGGCCAAACGACGGCCAGTTGACCCATCCACGATCCGTGGATGGGTGGCATAGTTCTGCCAGTTTTTGGAGTTTTAGTTTTTAGTTAGGTGTTTGGGAATTAATTAGGTAATTAATTAATGGTTAAGAGAGGTCAGTTAATTAGTTAATTAATCACCTATATAAGCTAATAAGACCCCAAACTACATCATTTAATCATTATAACCCAAGACCCCAAATCAAAACCCAACTACTCTTCCCTCCAAGAATCTTCTCTCGAGAACTTCCATTGAAGAACAAAGAAAGTGATCAAGGAAAGCTTGAAGGAAGGAGCTTTTCAATAGGAATTTGGAAGGATTCTACACCTAAGGTGTGGGAGTTCTTCATCCTTGGGAAGCTATCACCCAAGGAGCCCTTTCGAAAGCTTTTAACTCCATTCTAGAAAACTCAATTAGCAAGGGTTTCAACTCAACTCCATGGATTCCTTTTACAGTTTCTTTTAAAGGTTGAATTATGTTTTTTTTATGAATGAATGATTGATTTTATATGATTTTAACTCGAAATCCTTCAAGAATCCATGAGACCCCCAACCTTAGCTATGGTCCCCCTTTACATTATGTGATGGTTTTGCAAGTTGGTCCAATTGATAGGATGTGAGTTAATTATGATGTATGCATGATCTAAGAATGATTCTACATGTATAATTGATTAACCTAAGATTTCTAAGGTGAATTAATGTGATTAGGACTATGCCATGAAAGAGGCTATTTGATGGTTTAAAGGCGATCCTCCAAGAAATATGATCTTCTTCATGTAATGCCTTAGATTAGATCACCTAGACTTGAATTGATACAGGGTAAATCTTCTAAACATGATTTGGCTCGATTACATCAAGAATGAGCCATGTGTCTAGGTTACTTTGAGAATTAAATACGCTTGATGATCATGTGAGGCATTCCTTTAGAGTAAGGCTTGTAACATGAAGATTGCTCCTAGGGCTTTAAGAGGGAAAGCTAAAATTGATAAACTAAGGATGTAAGGCTTCAAGAAGGAAGCCATCATGTGTGTTGAATTTTATATGTCTATATTGTGAATAGAATTCACCCACATGACCTATAATATGATCACATGAAGGTTTGTGTATGTGAACAAGATTGTGTGTGAACCTACGATTAACTTGAAAGGTAAAGATCCTATGACTATTGTGTATATTGAGGTATTGTTGAAAGGCTATTCTCCCCTTACACATTACACATATTCATGTATGACCTGTCTAGGATGATGATGATATGGTTGTATTGATTGAAAGGCTAGTTCTGCTGAAAACACTAGGAATGGTAATGTGAAAGGTTTACTCACATGTTATTGATTCTAAAGTGAAAGGACTTTCTCACTTAATAAATCTTTGAGGTATTATGAATAATGTTGGTTTGGGTGCCTAGTGCATTCTCTATTGAACATAAACCTAAGTAAAGGCTTAATATCACTTTTAAAGGGAAATAGGCATAGCACCGAGAGGATATAAAAAATGAGATAGGAAGCTTATACGTTTAGCTAGTTCAGCTTCCCAACATAGGTTGTCTCATGAGATGGAAACCTTTTATGCTATAAGTTCGAATTTGTAATAGCAATCTCCTTATCCCATAACTATGTGCCCACATAGGTCTTTAGCTAGTGGATCCACCTAAATGCTAAAAATGTTAGTTCTACCTTAGGCAAGTAGGACACCCTCTTTTCGGTGTGGGGGTAGAACACCAGATTCCATGTAGCTCATATGGTCTATGTCGGTTAATGCTATTTTTCCTATATAAGAAAGATAATGAATGAGACATGAATTATACTACGACTTCTTAATGAGTTTTACTTAGTAGTAGTGGGGGTATGGGACTTCACTTTTACATCACACAAGTAGACTTAGTAGGATGTCATGGGATGGTTCCTTTGTGTTATGATGATATTTGAATGTATGCATATGTGTTGAATAGATAATTGTTATGAATGACTTTCCTTATAATTCAAGTAATGTACATGACTATTTCCTTATTTGGGGTTGTTGCTTGTGATGAGGTCTAAGGATGAAATGCATGACTAAAATAGCTTCAAAGGAGTGCTTAGTAGGGTCGGTATTATGGGATGCCAACCATATATTGCACAAGTATTTCTTAGGGGTTGCTTACGTGATGATTACTTCATGATGAGATGATATTGGTATTTGACTTTGTATTCTTTTATGATTGGAGGCTATGTATTGTGAAGATTGAGATGTGTATTATATTGATGTTGGAGACTGTGGTTGTTATTATAATGATATCTCTCATGTTATAATGAAATGTATTTGAGTTGCCTTATGGGTTGCATTCTCCAACTATTTCAAAGATAATGTTCAAAAATGGCATATAGCATGATTTCAAATGAAATGTCCCTTTTTATGCATGGTTTAATGATTTTGTGCATGGCTTCCATACTTAGTACATTTTGTGCTAACCCCATCTTTCTACATTTTATATAAGTGTAGGCTTCGGAGATATTAGATTCCATCCTCGTGGATAGGTTCGTAGGAGATCAAGAAGAGGAAGATTGGTGAGTCTTCATTGTATTTGAGGGCTGAACCACATGTCCTTTATTGTCTTTCTTTTATGTTTTTAACTTTGGTTGTAAGGGCTATGTCCCTAAGATTGTATTCAAGAGTTTTATTCTAAGTAAAATAGATGGTTTGAGACATAGTGCATAGACTCTATCATTTTTATAAAAGACTTCGACTGTAAAGAAAAGTTTTAAATTCCTCACTATTTTCCTATAATCTTATGACTATGATTATGCTAAGGGCTTGTATGTGACCCCTTCGGAGTCGAGTACGCCGTGCTACGTCTAGGGGGTACTCCCTGGTCTTGACATATTTTAAAATTGGGTTTTCAGTACTAACCTAATTTGGAGCATTGTAAAGATGTGAATTTTACTACCCAGCTTATGGAGAACGTAATAGGTAATAATTTCGTACTTTTTATAATGTGTGGCTAAATCCTCCATTATTGAGGGTGTGATTATGTGATAAATTGTCTCAATTAGCTTATGGGTGTTAGTATTTACTGCTTTATTTGTTGTTTTGATGTGGGTACGATTGTTATTGAGTTTTAACTTATGAATTATAGTTGCAAATGCAGTTCTTGTCTACTATTATATGCTTGCTTGAGAAAGAGATTTTAGAATTAAGGTTATCAATTGATGATTGGAGTGATCAGGTTGTTGTAGATTCAGCTTGAGAGAGTGAATCTTAATTCGATCCTACCTATCTAGCTCGAGAGAGTAGATGAATTGAGGTTGTGGGCTGTCTATAGTATGACACTTGTTGAGGTTCGAGAGAACTCACTTGATTCATGATTGTTGATCGAGTGATGACTATTACATCTATATCCTAGCCTACCCACTAAGACTCAACGAATTTTGATAATTAGTAATCACCTGTATAGCGAAATGGGCAATTAATCGATCACATCCCCAAGTATCCCTTTCAACTTGGTTACTCACCTATTTTCATAGTTATTAATTTACAAACCTTTTCCCCCCATTTGACAATAGTTGTCAACCCTTTGATTTACTTCAATGGTATCGATAATTTCTATTCCAACAACTGATTAGAACATGACTTTCACTTCGTAATTGATTTTTTTACCATATCATTCCCTGTGGGATCAACCCCAACTCTTTGTTGGGTTTTTACTAGATTATGATCGCCTACAATTATTATTCGATGAAGTGTAGTTGAGAGTTATAAAAAATGGCGCCGCTGCCGGGCAGTGGAGTTTAGAATTTACTTAGTTAAGTATAGATGTGATCTAATCATCTTTGTAGTTCAATCGACTTACTTTGCTTTGTATTTTTTGTTGGCTATATGTGAGCAGGTGACGAAATGAGTGTGAACGTAAGTACTGGTAGCCAACTTGGACACCAAGATGACATTGGCAATTTGAAAATGTCAATGAAGCTCAAGTGGGTGGTGTAGGTGCTATTCATTTACCGCTGGTCATGGGAAATGTTGTATTCCACTCGACGAGCATGATGTTGCAACTATTGCAAATGAAAGGATTATTCGTAGGGCTAGCTCATGAGGAACCCCATGTCCATATCCATAACTTTGTGGACGTGTGTGGTCCATTCTAATTCAAAAACATCTCACAAGAGTAAGTACGGCTCCGGTTGTTTGTTTTTTCTTTGATGGGGGAAGTGACCAAAATGGTTAGCTGATCTACCGAGGGATTCAATTACGTCTTTGGAAGAATTTTTCAAGGGATTCTATATAAGATTTTCCCTCCTTCAAATATTATGGCATTAAGAGATAATATTCTGGGTTTTAAACACTTGGATGGTGAACCAATCCACGAAACATGGCTGAGGTTTCAAAAGTTGTTACTCCAATGTCTAACTCACAGACTTCCAAACAACGTGTTGTTGCAACACTTCTACCGGAGTCTAGACTCGGCGAGAAAAGGTGTGGCTGATCAACTTCTCTGGGGAGGAATTATGCAGCCGCCTTTTGTGATAGCGTCAGCTCTCCTTGATGTGATGACAAAGATAAATCGAGCTTGGTATACTATGGAAGATATGGTGTCTCCTTTGACTTTCAGGATGACAAAGGAACAGATCAAAAGAGACCAAGAGCGGGATGAAAGCATGGTTAATATGATTACCCAAATGGATCTTTTGTCAATAAAGTGGAAGGGTCGGACAATGTGCTTAAAGAAATGAAGGATGACGTCTTAACTCTAAACCAGACATTTACGTCTCACTCGATGTCCAATAAACAATTGGAAACGCAAATGGGTCACATTTCATCTCATTTGAACCCAACGCCAAAATGAGGTTTACCAAGTGATATCTTGGTTAACCCAAAGAATGAACCTTGAAAGAGTATCCTCGTCGTGCCACGACATTAAATAACGGGCTTCTTGGGAGGCAACCTAGGTTTTTAAGGCTTTATTACTGTTGTTTGAATAACGGATGTTGAATGTGCTGGTTGAAATTTTTGGAAAAGAAGCAATTAGGCAAGCAGAGTACCAGTCGACAACTCACCGAACAGGTTGGCGAGCACAATCTGGATCGCCATTTGGACCAACTATTTAGCTAGTGTTCGGTTAAAGTCAGCGGGCTAAAGCGCTATTCGACGCATCGCCGAATGGATTGGCAACATAAGTGCGTGTCACCGACAGGCACGCGATTGAGTGGTCAAAAGGCCAAAACCATTTTGAAATTCAAAAATCTCCCTCATTTTATACGTTTTGACTTCTACACTCTTAGGACCGCATATTTTTATATTTCCGTACTCGCATTTTCTTGCATTTTGTGTTTGATCACTTGCTCGGGGAGATATTTGGTGCAATTAGCTAGCCTTTCATTCAAATATCTGCTTTTGAAGTTGGATATCCTAACACCGCCTTTATATTTTGGTAATTTTTAATGCATGATCGTTGTCCTCTTGTGTTGTCTGCATAAAATTAAGTGATTATTTGGATTGATTACTTTGTTTTGTGCCTGTGATATCCCGCATTGTGTTAATTGGCCTTTAATTGTGAAATCCCATGTGTTTTATTGATAAAATTTCTAGGTACTGTTGATTTTGTTGTTGGGTCTAGTGGGGGTGAAGCATGAGTAACCCTGATTGTACCAATTGTCCGATTTTGGCCAATGATAGAGTGGTTGAAGTAATTCTTAAGGACAAAAGACGACGATTGGCCAATTTTAGCCAAATCAGGGGAAGTCTGAGTACCCTGAGGTAATGCGTAATATGTGTCTGGGTTGAATTGCATAGAATAGGTGTTTCATTTTGTTTTCATGGGTTGCGGGTTAGAATTTTAAGGTCTGGGTCAAAATCTGGCACGCTGGACTATTCAGTAAGCTGGGTCGAGCTCACCAAGTGGTTCAGTGGTTTGCCTAAAGACCCTTGGATTGCCTTTTTATCCCTCTTTTTGTGAATTTTGTTCCATAACTTTTGGCGATATGCCTGAGCTCACCGTGTTCACTTGGTAACTCGCCGAATGCCCTTTTGAACACCCTTCTACGCCCCAAATTATTTGAAAATATTTTGTAACATTCGGCGAGCTACTTTTAGTTCACCGAATGGTGTCAATGATCTGTCGAAAGGCCCTAGACATAGCTGGCTATTGTTGATTTCTGAGTAATATTATTTTGGAACATTCGGGGAGCATGACTTGGCTCACCAAATTGGTTCGACTACTCACTGAACGACTCAGCGAGCGTTCCGGCAATTTTTCCATTTTGAGATTTTTTTCCTGAACAAAGTCTAACGTATTCGACTTTGTTTTGCAGGTATGGCTAGACATAAAGTACCTGGGAGAAATCAACCACCCTGGAAGTAGGCAAGAGGCATTGTAATAAACGTGGGGAATGCACCCTCCTGAAATGCCCAGACTAAACTTCTTTCAATTGGGGGGGAAGGGAAAAGGCAAGGGGCCTGTAGTGCCACCACCAGTGGTGGATAGCTCGGACAGCGAGGGCATCTAGGCCACCCACCTCACTACTTCTGAAAGTGAGGGTCGTTCGGCGGATAGTACTCCGGTCTCTGCATCTGAGCCAGAAAATGATCAACTTCTCAAGGCTAGGAAAGTGAAGCTACACTCTAAGGTGATGCATGATCCAACTTGGATACCAGTGCCTCATACGCCTCCTCCATCTCCTACACAAGCAGTAGAGAAGGTACCACCAGTTCCGGCTCCTTCTCCCTAGTCACCGAATAGATTAAAGGCTGAGGGTTTGAGGACAATATTAGAGGAAAATGGTTTTCTACAAATGCTTTTGTAGACCGGTGCCCAGAAGTTTGAAACGCCATTAAGTTCCAAACTTTGAGATCTACACCAAGCCCTGAGGCTCATACATTCTTACTTGGGTCCAGTAGTTTTATGCAGAGTATGGTAAGCTAGTACCCAAAGGGAAGAAGAAGGCTTGCTCCTTCAAGCCTGTTGACCATGTTATAGTGCGGGTCACGAGAGTGAAGTGCAACAACACCTATATAAATGAGGTGCTTGGTTGCATGAGGAATATAATCCACTTCTTGGTATATTGTATATAGAATAAGACCCTCGATGACTTGAAGGGTTGGTTAGCAATGTTGATATCTGATAGCTCCGCGATTTGGACTCATTTGCGGCCTTGTTTATATAGATTTAGTGTCCTAAAATGCTTAATTTGTGCCATAAACTGATTTGAAAATCGTGATTTTTAGGTATATGGATTGAGGAACAAAGAAAGGACCCTGATAGGCAAAAAGGAATAAAACAAACTGAAGAAATGAAGAAAGACAAGCCTAGTGATCGCCAAGAGCAATTGGCGAATCGCCGAGTGGCTAGCTTGATGACCTAAAGTTCCAGTGAGCCAGCCTTGAGGGAAGAAACTAAGTCGCGACAAAAATGAGCAGTTGGTGAATCGCCGAGCTGTTTTGCGTTTCAAAGAGAGAACGCCTAAAGTTACAAAACTTAGGGACACTGAGTGCCAAGGGAAGTGTTTCAGTGAGCCCGACTTACTTCGCCAAATGGACCTTTGTGGCTTATTTTTGGCAATTATAAATTAAATTTTGAACAATTATTTTATATGATGATAGAGTCGACTTGTGTTGGTTAATGCTATATTAGTTTAGAACACTTTTTTCTATAGTTTTGAAGAATTTTAGAGATTCAATTTGGAGATTTTTGAAGTGGGTTTCAAATATTCTGCAAATTGAAGCATTGTAAAAACTAAATTACTCTTACCCAGTTGATAGCTAATCGATTTGGTAATTGTTTTCTCTTTTATGATGTTTGGCTAAAACCCCAATTCTTGAGGTGTGATCCTGTTATTATGGGTTGAATTAGTTTATGGTTATTGTTAACTAATAGTTTAAATGCTAAATTGAAGTGAGTTTAATCATTAATTGTGTATTAATTTATGAATTGTAGTTGCAAATGCAGTTTTAATTTTGTGTTCTTGGCTTGCTTGAGAGAGAGGTTTTAGAATTAAGATTATTGATTAATTATTTGTAGGTATTGGGTTGAGTTGGGTTTAACTTGAGAGAGTCAATCCTAAACCCAATCATGCCCATCTAGATTGAAAGAGTGGATGAATTAAGGTGTGGGTTATTCTTCATTGTTATGCTTGTTTATGTTCGAAATAAATCACCTGATTCGACATAGTTGTTCGAGAGAAATCTATCTCCCTTATAGTCTAGCCTACTCACTGATTTTTAGTTGCTTACTAGTAGTTTCAATTACACATATATCAAAATTTGCCTATAATCAATCACATCCCGAGAATTCCTCTCCTTATTGTTATTTCAAAGTATTTGTGGCTGCTTTGTAGTTGCTAATTGAAAACCAAAACCCCCCATCTGGCATTCGTGTCACCTCTTTTAATTTGATTCATGTCTTTCTTTTCGATAATTTCTATTCCTATGGCTGATTAGACCATATTTGTACTTCCTAATTGAATTTGAACACGTACCGCTCGTTGTGGAATTCTACCCAAAATCTTTTTTGGGTTATATACTACTTAGCAATCATTTGCACCTAGAATTGGATGAAGTGTGTTTGAAATGTTAATCAATAATGGTGCCGCTGCTGGGGAGCGGTGTTGTTTAAAAAGAAATCTTTTGGTGAAGTTGAATTGTGATCTTTTTAGTTATAGTTGAATCTACTTATTTTAGTTTAGGTTTTTTGTTGCTTGTGTTAAACATATGAGGAGATGAGAGTTAATGCAAGTAATGGTAGCCAAGTGGGCCACCAAGATGAAATTGGAAACCTCAAGGATGTCAATGACCAAAACATCAATGACCTAGTCCAAATGGGTGGTATTGGAGCAATTTGTTTACCTCCAGATGAAGGGAACGTTGTTTTTCACATCACAAGCACCATGCTTCAACTCCTACAATTGAAATGACTATTTGGGGGGCTGACTCATGAGAATCCCCATGAGCATATTAGAATTTTTATTGATATATGTGGACCGTTCTCATTTAAGAACATATCTCAAGAATTAGTCCGCCTAAGGTTGTTCCCATTTTCTCTAATGGGTGAGGCAAGCAAGTAATTGAGTTGCCAAGAGATTCCATCACTTCTTGTATGGAGCTGATCACAGTACTTCAAGTGAAATTTTTCCCTCAACGAAAGATGATGATTAGGGATGGGCATCCAAGGTTTCAAATGATTGGAAGGGAAGCTGATCCACGAGACATGGCTGAGGGTTAAGAAGTTGGTGTTGCAATGCTCAACTCATGGATTGCCCAATAATGTGTTGCTGCAATACTTCTATAGGAGCCTTGATTCGATGAACAAAGGAGTTGTTAATCAACTTGTTCCCGGTGGTATAATTGAACAACTCTGTGAAGTAGCTTTCCATATCCTTGATTGTATGACCAAGATCAACAGGGTATGGTATACTCGTGAGGACCAAGTCTCTCCTCTCAACTTCAGAATGAAAAAGGAGCAAGATCAAGAAAGAAACCAAAACTTGGTAAAGATAATGACCCAGTTGGATATCTTGTCTAAAAATGTCATGGGTGTTGGTATGAAGATTGTCAATGTTGTGGGTGTTAGTGGAGTAAGCCCCGATATAGCCCATTTTGAAGCGTAGTACAATGAGAAAGTGAACTTCCTATCCAATCAGGGAGGAGGCTAACGTGAAAACTACACAAGACCGGGTGGAAATCAGAGTTGCAATACAGATGAGGGCTGGAGAGATCGTGATTGAGATTGGCCTAATCGCAACGCCACCTGGAAGGAAATAGAGGGGAAGAAGGATAGGTATGTTCCTCCCCATGAGCGTCAAAAGCCCAAGGAATCTGAGGGTGACTGTACAGAAGACATGCTCCCTATCATTTTCAACAAGGTTGAAGGGTCCGACAAAGTGCTGAAAGAAATGAAAGATGGTGTCTCGACTCTCAATCAGACGCTGACCTCTTACTAAGTCTCTATTAGGCAGCTGGAGACCCAAATGGGTCAAATTTTTTCACATTTGAATATAAGACAACAAGGGGGTTGCCTAGTGATACAATGGCAAACCCAAAAATGAAGCTTGAATGCGTACTTTCGTCGTGCCACAACGTTAACTAAGGCTCTTCTTGGGAAGCAACCTAAGTTTTTAATACTTTAAGTTTTTATTTTGTATAGCGGGTGTTGATTGTGCAGGTTCAAATTAAAGTATGTTGGAAAATAGAAGGTTTGGCGAGCCAAAAGTCCAATCATCGACTCGCTGAAGAGGTTGTCAAGCCCTACTTGGACCGTTGTTGGACCCGTAAAACCTGAACTGGAAGTCCGTAAAACTCGATGGGCCAATTGCTTGATCGGCGACTCACCAAATAGGTCGGCGAGCCTGATTTTGTCCACCGTTTGGACCCCCATTGTGACTAGAGGTCCTATAAAACTCGGCGAGGTAAATCACCACTCTCCGCATCGCCTAGTGGTTCGGCATAGTAGACTAACATCGCCGAAAAGGCTGCGAACTAAAAGCTTTTAACAGGCCAAACGATTTAAAATTTCAAAAGCTTTCATATTTTCTCATTTCTAACCCTCTACACTGTCATCTAGACTTTAAATCTTCCATACATTACTATTTCATTTACTTTTTGTGTGCGATCTCGTGTTCTGAATTGGAATAGTTTGCCGCCTAGATTTTCGAATTATTAATTCAGCATATACGTTGGTTTTTTGAACCCCGCACCTTTAATAAGTGGTTGAACTCAAATTCTATCGGTAAATAGGTGTTGGCATGTGTTGGGTAATTGTTTAAATCATGTTTTATGTGTATGATTTCCCGTATTGTTTTCAAACTTATGCCTAATTGCTTAAAAAGATGATTCCCCTTGTTTAATGCGATTAAATTGGTTCTAAATTAATGGGTTGGGGTTATTTTTTATTGGGTCTAGTGTGGTGAAGTCTGAGTAACCCTGAATTGTGTCAACTGACAAAACTTGCCAAATGATGGATTGTTTGACATTATTCTAAAGGGCAAAAGTCGTCAAATGACCAATTTTGGCCAATTTCAGGAGAAGTCTTAGTACCCCGAAGGCATGGGTCATATGGGTCAGGTATGAATTGAATTATTTAGGTGTTTTATTTTGATTTCGGGGGGTGCAAGCTTGATTTTGGGAAATGGGGTTAAAAATTGGCACGTTGGGCAATTTGGCGAGCTGGGTCGAGCTCGCGAATCGTTTGGCGAGTTACCAAAGTCCCTATTTAATCGCCCTTAATTTCTTGATTTTTCTAAGTTGAGTCTATAACTTTTGGTAGGAAGCCTGAGCTCGCCAATTTCACTCGGCGACTCGTCGAACGGTTCCTTGATCGCCTTTCTACGCCCCTAACCCCTAAAACACACTGTAATTTTGGCGGGCTAGTCTGAGGTCACCGAGTGGTGTCACCGATTTGCGAAAGGGCCCTGGGCATTGCCGACATGCCTTAGTTCTGGAAAATCTTCAAGTTGGTCCTTTCGGCCATCCAGATCTAGCTCGCCTAAGCTACTGGGAGACTCGCCGACTGGTTCGCCGAGTCTTTCTGCAACATGATTTCTGCAATTTTCTTGAATAATTTCTAAGAATTTTTCAATGTATTTGCAGATATGGCTAGACCCAAAATACCAGCATGAGATATGCTGCGTCGCAAACGGGCAAAATAGATCATCATAAATGATGATGCAACGGCATCCAAAGCAAAGGCAACCAAATTTCCTACCATAGGTGGGAAAGGCAAAGGAAAGGGCAAGGCACCCGCAACTGAGTCACCAGAGGTAAGCTCCGACAGTGAGGGAGTCTACGCGACTCACCTTACCACATCTGAAAGCGAGGGGGAGCACTAGGATTCTAAGGTTGTCATCTCTGAGCCTGAGTATGACCAGCTTCTATTGGCCCGGAGAGATGAAATGCGCTCCAAAAGGATGCATGATACGTCTAGGATTTGGGAGCTTCAAACTACTCTTCCTGCTCTAGCTCTAGAACAGACTATGGTTCCAGCACCACCTGTACAGGGTCCTCCTCCCCGGTCTCTCAATAGACTAAAGGCCGAGGGACTGAGGACTACATCGAGAAGAAGAGATTGTCCACAAATGGTATGGTAGACATGTATCCAGAGATATGGAGCACCCTGAAATCCCACAACTTCCAGCTCTTTACTAAACCCCGAGGGCCCTACATTCTTAATTTTGTCCGAGAGTTCTACACTGCCTATGGAGCTTTGGTTCCACAGGGGAAGAGGAAGGCTGCTATCTTCAAACTAGTGGATTATGTAGTTGTCAGGGGAATGAAGGTAAATGTGATAGTGATGACGTAAACGTTGTTTTGGAATGCATTGACAACATTACAGGTGACTACCATAGCATGATCAAGACAACAACTTTGGAGGATATGAAACGTTTGTTGGCCCCTCTCCTGTCTGACACTACTCCTAGGTGGATCGAGACCAGAGTGCCAATAGAGAAGAAAGACCTCAATGTGGTAGTGAGGTATTTGTTGCGCCTCATTATTACCGCAATCATGCCATCCCAAAATGATTCTATCCTCCGCCAAACAAAGATGGCCTGTCTTGGATCCATTATTGCAGGGAATCACATAAATCTAGGTGCCATTATTAGACAGGAGATGGCCATGAGAGATAGGGAGCAACATACATCTCTTCCTTTTCCAATGTTGATATGTGAGTTGTGCATATGAGTCTGGGTGCCACATGATGAGAAGAAGGACGTGGAATTGATTCCCACATCCTCTACTGACATCCGATGTATTGAGGATGAGTACTCGAAGGATGAGGCTGAGAAGAAGAGGGCAGACCCGATTTATACATCCCTGGTTGTTGATATTGAGACACTACCTTCAGAGGCAACATTGCCTTCTACGGATACTGGGCCTTTAGGTATTTCTAGATCTGCCCCTTCTGTGACTCTGAGTTCATTTACCGCTGCTCTGGCTCCTAGTTCTGCTGCTAGTACTGCTGCATCCCGACCTCCACTCACCCAGGCCATCCTGCTACGGATGTGGCACCTAGCCCATTCTACTAATGTGCGTGCCTCTAGACTAGAGGCTGGTGTTCTTGGGATGATTGAGAGTGATATCACCGTTGCTTTGACACCTCTTAGAGATACTATTGATGCCCTCACGACAAGGATAGAGGTGTGTAAGAAAGGTCAAGGAGCCACTCATGAGGTGAGTGTCTTAAAGACCTAAATTGCAGAGTTGAGAAAAGATGTGGATCAGCTGAGGTCCACCGACTTGTCTATGATTTTTGGGACCGTGGAGATCCTTGACAATGTGGACAAATATATTCTGGCCTGTTCTGAAGTGCCTTTGTCTACCATCGTAGATGCGGTTAGAGCTGATGATGTGGCTATATAGTCCGAGGCTGAGACTGATGAGAAGCAACTCACTGTTTAGGAGGAGCCGACCTATGAGGGATTGACTGAGTTCTAGGAGGCGATGGTATATTCGGCCATTCAAACTACGTTGAGGCATACTTCTATGGCAGGCTCCAGTGGAGCTAGTGTTGATGTTATACCTGGCAATGATGCCCAACCGTAGATTGTGACCACATATATTGATGCCCGGAATGATGGAGCGGCTGCGATGCAGACTTCACCCAGGCTTAGCCTAGCAGGATGACAACTTTACCTCCCTCTCTGTTGTTTTTGTTAATTATCGTTTTAGTTGCATTTGAGGACAACTGCTTTTCTTTTATGGGTGGGGTGAGGTATTTCCATACCTATTTCTTGTGATTACATTTTATTTGTATATATTGTGTTTTGTGATCTATATTTATTTTTTGATTGTGTTTGGATCTTAATCTTATGGATGGTTGGGCTTGAGGCTCCTTGTTTTGAATGGAAATGGTTTTGACTTATTTTTTAAATTTGTGCCACCTCTATTGTTTGTGATTGTGGTTATTATTGTGCAAATTTGAGTATCGATTATGATCAGTAATGATGACTTGAACAGTTCTCTTAATTGAATGAAATGAATGTGTGGCTACGATGATGCCAAATGAAGTTGCATAGATAATGTGTTAACTTTTAGCATCTTGTTAGACCTAGCCAGTTATCGAATGAGTCTCTTGTGGAAGTTGCATAGACAATGTGTGAACTTTTAGCATCTCGTTATGATTAGCCAATTATAGAATGAACACTTCACACTAGCTAGAAAATGTGGAGTCTTGTTTGATATTGGTGCCAATGACTTGTGTGATGAGATTACCTTGAACATTGTGTGTGATGATACCTAGAATTTTCCCCATTTTTCCAGTTGACTAAGTGATGCAATCACTAGAAATGATCTTGGGCAACAATTTTGAAGATTGAAACAATTTGACAATTGATACTTATCGTAAACAAGACACTAACCTATAGTACGAGTGTCTACGATTGTCGATAATATAGTAACCCAACTAAAGGTTGGGGTCGTCTCCCAAGGGAGTGGTTTTGAGAATTAGTAGAAAAATAAAATTAAGTTCAAACTAGTAGTAGTGAAAGACATTAACGATTAAAAACATTGTAAATTAAAAGGGGTGACACAAATGTGTCAAATATAAGATGGGGGTTTTGTAACATGTAGTGAAAAACAACAAAAATAATAAGAAGATCAAGTATGGGGACAAGTTCTTGGGGTGTGACTGCAATACAAGTTGAGATAAATCATTGGATACATGCTTTCGATAGGAAATTTGCAAGATAATAGTGACTAGGCTAAGCTTTAGAAGGAAATAAGTTCCCTCTCAAACAACTTACCCCGTTTCAAATGCGTTCCTCTCGGACACTCATTTACTGCATGAAGGCTAGCCTACGCCTTACCCCACTCACTCTCTCGAGCTGAGTGTTAGGATATGGGACTAGGTCTCACCCTCTCAGGCTGAACCTCATGTCGACCCACTCCTTAGGCTATAAGTCTAGCGGTATTGGTTTCGCGACCTCCCTCTTAGGCAAGCAAAAAACACATGGGTGGTTTTGTATTTGCAACTACAAACCCATTAAATTAAGCCACAACCACTAGGTGAAATCACCATTAAAATACATCTATCCTATCAGTAGCCAAGACCCAATAATAATATCAACACATATTTGCTAAATCACACCCCACAAATGGGGTTTTAGCAACACATCAAGAAATAGTAAAATACACCTAAATGATACTCAAATCAAATGGGTATAAGAAATTAAACCTTGATATAAGCAAAGGAAGATGAATGTATAAGACCCACTACTAACTTGGGGAAGATGAAATCCTTCTTTCTTCAAGTCTCCCAAAAACCCTGTCCAAACTTGAAAGAAATTATCCCAAAAAGTATTATTCTATTGTGAAAATTAAATAAATGTTCACCTCTTAATAATTAATAACAAGTTTAGTATTTATAGACTTCAGAAAATAGTGCTGGCGGATCTTTTGGCGAGGTTAGTGGGAATCGCCGATTAACTCGGCAATTCGCCCTTTGGTGTAGTTCGTCGCCGTCTTGCACTAGCCTTCAACATCATCGTTCTCTGTGTCATTGGGCGACCTAGTACTACTTTGCGGAATTATTCTGTGAAAGGCCGACTGCTCCTTTCATCGCCTTTTTGAGCCTGCTACTTCAGGGCTTCACGATTCAATATTCACACACAAAGGTTAATCAATTCAAGATCAGGAATCAGATGCAACACTCACACTCAAAAAGAGGAACACAATGCATGTTTTCACCCATAGGCTTGTCCTTATTTTCCAATTGATCTTCGGTTCGGCTCACCCAATATCAAAAAGGTCTTTCTAAGGCTTGTAATGGGGCTCAGTGTAAAGATATGGTCATTTAGGCTAAATGACTTTTCATCCTTGTGAGATGTGGTGTTCTCAAGGCATTCCCTTCTTTTTATTTATCAATTATTTTTCTAGTTCTTCTAAGTCATTTTTTTATTCACCTCCATGGATTGCTTGGAAACCCGATTTCTTTAGTACTTTATTCCACAAATATATATATTTTTTATCTTTTTAAGGGTTTCCATTGTTCTACAACACCTAGGGTTAAAGGGGACTTTTCTTGCAATTCTTGACTTCTCCTTTTCCTTTTTACCACACCCCCAACTTAGGCTTTTGGCCAATGCTGGCTATTCGCTAAACCACAAATCAAGAGGATTATAGGTATTGGGTCTAGTAAGGTCTAGGGTTCATCAAGGTTCTTTCAAAGAAAGGTAAGGCTCAAAGGGTGTTCAAAAGAGTTTCATACGTTCACTAATAGGCTACAAAAGAGGTATATGCCAAATTTGGCTCACACTCTTTAAAGTTGCCTAAGATCATTTCTAGAGCAAACCTTTCTAAATCAATCAGACTAATAGGGAAAATTCTAGGTTTATTCATGTAAGGTTCAAAGTAAGTTTATCACACAAGGTATTGACACTTAAGTCAAACAAGACTACATACTTTTGCTAGTCTGCAACGATCATTACAGGAGAATCAAATTGATAAATGGCTAATCACAACTAGATGCAAAAAGTTCACATATTGTCTATGCAACTTCATTTGGCCTCATCGTAGCCGTACATTCATGTTTGGTCAATTGTAAGCACTATTGAAGTCATTGGTATTAATCGAAATTGAGACTCAAATTTTTGCAAAAGAACAACCACATACAACAGAAGCTGTGACGAAATTTTTTGAAAAATAATATTAAGTTTTTGGAAGGGTCAAAATTTGCAATCAATTAAAATCACGAAGAAACCATAAGCTTAAACAATCACGAAAACAATATAAAGTGCCACATTAAACAGACAACCCAAATATAACAGGAACACAGACATCCATAGCAAGAAAATAAAGGTGAGCCTTACCCCTCTACAATCAAAAAATATTTGTCCTCAAATATATAACAATAATCCAGAGGTCAAATTAAAGAAAGACAGAGATAGGGCTAGAGAATAATCCTTGTTAGGCAGCTTTTTCGAGTTGGAATCATTCAACAGATGTCGCGTAAAGCAGAAGGTATGTTGGGGACGTTTGGGGCATTGCTGAGTGATTCATCAAACTCTGTACAACTTTTCTTAGCATTCCAATGTTCCTATCTTCAACCCACGCTTTCGAGTGATTAATTAGTTACCTTTTTGTGCGTTAGCCTGCAACTTATCTAGTTCGTTCCCATTCGGTGGTAGTGCTTTGGTTTCTAAGTGATTCGGCGTTTCACCAAATAAATTTTTACCTCACTGAGTTTTACGAAACTTTTCAGCAACTATGGATGTTCAAACGACGGTGACCATCAGGGTCACCAATCAGGTGGGCCAACCGCTGAAACTTTCTTGAGCTCCTCGAATTTTACAGACTCCAGGCTCAGAGGGTACCTTAAGTCAGACGGTGAAATAGCCTTGATCACTGGCGTATTTGGCGATTTGCCAACTGGGTCTGTTGCTCGCCATTCTGCACCCCTATGGCACCTACTACACTTCAATCTGTAAAACTAAGACACTATTATTTTACTAGTACACAAATATAAGATAATATGGGGTTTTGGGTTGCCTCCCAAACAACGCCTGAGTTAACATCGCGGCACAACACAAGTCAAAGACTACTCTTCGTCCTTGAAATCACCCATGGTGTAATTAGGTGAATTTTCAGCGAACGGAGGATAGTGACCCGTCATCAAATGGGTGATTTGAGCATCGTGCAACTCAATGGTCATGGAGTTCGAAGTAGTTACTTGTTTAGAATATCAATTTTTTCCTTCATGTCATTTAATTTCTTGTCATGCTCGTCATGTTTTTGTTGGATGAGTGAAGAAGTATCGTCACTTTGCACATCCTGATGCCTCTTTCTCTGTTTGAACTCTCGAAGGGAGAAGTTCTGTTCCTTCTCCCTGGCTTGCTCTTCCAATCCCATCATCCGTTTGGATAAAACATCTACTTGCGCCACCATTTTATTCCATTCATATTTTTTTTGGGCTTCTTTGTTGGTTTCAACCATTTTATCAAGTAGTGTTGCTACGACTTCATAAGGTTGGTTTAGCATTCCACCTTCAAAAAGGTGCTCAACTATGCTTCTATTTTCCGGTTTGAGTCCCCGATAGAAACAATCCAACAATGTCTTATCAAGCATTCCATGAGATGGGCATGTCTGCAAAATTTCTTTGAATCTCAGCCACAATTCTGGAATTGTCTCTTCCCTTGCCTGCTTGAATGTTAGTAGGTTATCCCTGAGATTCAATAGCTTCAGGAGAGGATGATCTGTGTGATATCTATAGTGCTCATCCATTTTTGTTTCTCTGAGTTGGTGTTCAGACAAGCAAAACAAAACTACAACTAAGATTAGTAAAATTAAAACTAAGAAAAACAAGAATTCTGATTAACAACATCTTCACGTACCACCACTCCCCGGTAGCGGCGTCATTTTGATGCTTATCGTGACCAACGACACTAACCAACAGTACGAGTGTCTATGATCGTCGATAATATAGTAACCCAACTAAAGGTTGGGGTCGTGTCCCAAGGGAGTGGTTTTTAGAATTAGTAGAAAAATAAAATTAAGTTCAAACTAGTCGTAGCTAAAACCATTAAGGATTAAAAACATTTTAAATTAAAAGGGGTGACACAAAAGTGTCAAATAACAAATGGGGCTTTTATCACAAGGTGTAAAAAAACCCAAAAATAATAAGAAGATCAAGTATGGGGACAAGTTCTTGGGGTGTGACCGCAATACAAGTTGAGATATATCGTTGGGTACATGCTTTCGATAGGAAATTTGCAAAATAATAGTGACTAGGCTAAGCTTTAGAAGAAAATAAGTTCCCACTCGGGCAACGTACCCCGTTTCAAATGCGTTCCTCTCAGACTTTCATTTACCGCATGAAGGCCATCCTACTCTTTAACTCCCTCACTCTCTCGAGCTGCGTGTTAGGATATGGGACTAGGGCTCACCCTCTCGGGATGAACCTCATATCGACCTATTCCTTAGGCCATCAATCTAGCGGTCTTGGTTTCGTGACCTCCCTCTCGGGCAAGCCAAAAACACATGGGTGGTTTTGTATTTGCAACTAGAAACTCATTAAAATAAACCATAACCACTAGGTGAAATCACCATTAAAATACATATATCCTATCTAACAACAAGACCCAACAATAATATCAACACATATTTACTAAATCATACCCCAAGAATGGGGGTTTTAGCCACACATCAAGAAATAACAAAATACACCTAAAATGATACTCAAATCAAATGGATATAAGGAATTAAACCTAGATTTAAGCAGAGGAAGAAAAATGGAGAAGACCCACTTCAAACATGGGGAAGATGAAATCCTTCTTTCTTCAAGTCTCCCAAAAACCCTCTCCAAACTTGAGAGAAAATATCCCAAAAAGTACTATTCTATTGTGAAAATTAAAATAAATGTTCGACTCTTAAAAATTAATAACAAGGTTAGTATTTATAGACTTCAAAAAATAGTGTTGAAGGATCTTTCGGCGAGGTTAGTCAGAATCGCCGATTAACTGGATGATTCGCCCTTTGGTGTAGTCCATCACCTCTTGAACCAGCCTTCAGCATCGTCGTGCTCTGTGTTATTAGGTGACCTAGTACTGTTTCCTGAAATCATTCGGCGAAATGCCGACTGCTCCTTTCATCGCCTTTTTTATCCTTCTCCTTCAAGGCTTCGCGTACTGGAATAAAGAGTGGAGTGCATCCCTTCGGCAAATCGCCAAGTGTGATTGGCGATGCTCAGCCTTCAGTTTCTTTGTTCTTTTTATCCCTTTTGTTCCTTTTTGCGCCTAAGTGTCCATGCTTCCACTAAAACATCAAATACCTGGAAACTTAAGAGTTTTTTCAGATTTTAAGACAAAATAAACATTTGAGGACACTATTTCTATTAAAATAAAGCACTAAATGAGTCCAATTTGTGGACTCATCAACAATATACCTCTTTTGTGGCCAACCTTTTGAGATGTGTGGACTCATCAATAGTATACCTCTTTTGTGGCCAACCTTTTGAGATGTGTGAACTTTGCATGAACCCTCTTGAGCCTTATTCATTTTCTTGGAAGAAATTTGAACAATTGTGACCCCTCTCTATCTATTCACCCATAAATCACGTGAAGTGTGGTTTGTTTGAATAGCCAACTTAGTCAAAAAGCCTAAGTTAAAGGTGTGGTGAAAAGAGAAGGGAAGTCATGAAGTGTGAGAAATTCCCCCTTTGAACAATGATTATGAAAAAGATGAAACCCCTCCATTTTAAAAAAAAAATACAGAAGAAAGCAAATGAAAAAAATGAAAAGTTGTGAAATAAAGTACTGGAAGTTGCAAAAGAAATGGGGTATCCGGTAGTCCATTTGAAGTTGAATAATGAGGTGAATTATGAGCATGAACAAAATGTTATTGAACAAGAATAAAGTGATGCTTACACCATACTTTATGAGGGTAGCAACCACTGGGCCTAAATGACCACACCTCTACATTCAACCCCGTTACAAGCCTTGTAAATACCTTTGTGATCTTGAGTGAGCTGAAACAAATGTTGGTTGGATAATAAGGGAAAACCTATGGTTGAAGTCATGAATGTGTTCATCTCTGTGAGTGTGAGAGTCGTCTGTGATTTCAAAACTCTAAATTGTTGAAGAACTTTGTTTGATTCGTGAATCATCTTTGTTGTGAGGGCATTTGAGTAGCTTTGTTAAGCTTGAACTCGCATTTGAAGCATGTATTGTGAACTTGAGCATCTTTGATAATGGTGAGTCACAGTTTGAATCATTGAGTGCACAATTGATCATTGCATGAGTAAGTTGAATCTTGTTTTATGCATCTATGTTCAGTCTTATGCAGCACAATTTGAGAAATTCTTTTTGAACTGCTAATCTTGAGTTTTACTTGAGGACAAGCAAAAGTTTAAGTTATGGGTGTTGATGAGTTCGAGATTTAGACTCATTTGGGCCTTGTTTATATAGATCTAGTGTCCTCAAATGCTTATTTTGTGCCATAAACTGATTTTAAAGCCATGATTTTTAGGTTTATGGATTGAGGAACCAAACAAACTGAAGAAATGAAGAAAGACTAGCCTGGTGATCGCCAAGAGCGCTTGGTTAATCGCCATGTGTCTAGCTTGATCGCCTAAAGTTCAAGTGTGCCAGCCCTGAGGGAAGAAACCAAGTTGGTGACAAAAAAAAGAAGTCGGTGAACCGTCGAGCAGTTCCGCGATGCAAAGAGAGATCACCCAAAGTTAGAGAACTTGAGGACTCTGAGTGACAAGGCAAAAAGGTGATGGAAGAGATCAATGGGCGGTTCGCCAAGTGGTTCGACGAGCCCGACTTACTTCGCCAAATTGCCTTTTGTGGTTTATTTTTGGCGACTATAAATTAGATTTGAACAATTATTTTAGATGTTGACAGAGTCGACTTATGCTGGTTAATGCTAAATTAGTTTAGAACACTTTTCTCTGTAGGTTTTCATAGTTTTGAAGTATTTTAGAGATTCAATTTGGAGATTTTGGAAGTTGGTTTCAAATATTATGGAAATTGAAGTATTGTAAAGAATAAATTACTCTTACCCAGTTGATGGCTGATTGATTTGGTAATCGTTTTTACTCTTTTATGATGTTTCGCTAAAACCCCAATTCTTAGGGTGTGATCATGTGATTATGAGTTAAATTAGTTTATGGGTATTATTAATTACTAGTTTAAATGCTAAATTAATGTGATTTAAATCATTAATTGTGGTTTAATTTATGAATTGTAGTTGAAAATGCAGTTCTAATTTTGTTTTCTTGTCTTGCTCGAGAGAGAGGTTTTAGAACTAACATTATTGATTAATGATTTTTAGGTATTGGGTTGAAATGGGATTAGCTCGAGAGTGTGAATCCTAAATCCAATCCTGCCCATATAGCTCAAAAGACTAGATGAATTAAGGTGTGGGTTGTTCTTCTTTGTTATGCTTGTTGATGTTGGAAAGAAAACACCTAATTTGAGATAGTTGTTCGAGAGAAATCTATATCACTTATAGTCTAGCTTACTCACTGATTTTTAGTTGTTTACTAGTAGTTTCAATTACCCATATATCGAAATTTGCATATAATAGATCATATCCCGAAAATTCCTCTCCTTATTGTTATTTCAAAGTGTTTGTGGCTGCTTTGTAGTTAATAATTGAAAACCAAAACCCCCCATCTAACATTTCTGTCACCCCTTTTAATATAATTAATGACTTTCTTTTTGATAATTTCTAGTCATATGGCTAATTAGACTACATTTGTACTTCCTAATTGAATTTGAACACGTACAACTCTCTGCGGGATTTGACCCCAATTCTTCGTTGGGTTTTATACTACTTCACGATCGTTTGCACCTAGAATTGGATGAGCTGTGCTTGAAATGTTAATCAATATCCAATACAACACCATCTTGGATTGAGGCTGGATCTTCTATAGAGATGAAAGAGCTAAATGTAGTTGCCAGATATTTGTTTGTATTTATCAACAACACTTTAATACCCTCCCTGAACAAGTCTATACCCAAGCATCCGAAGGCTGCATTGCTGGGATCCATCATTGATCGATATGATATTAATCTAGGTCTGATCATAGAACAGGAGATGGCCATGAGGGCCAAGCAAAGCAAGACCTCCCTCCCCTTCACACTCTTGATTTCAAAGTTTTGTAGGTGGGCCCCTATCCCTTTGATCGGCAAGACAGATGTGGAAGTGACTCCCACTTCTTATACTCACATCTGGAAGATAGAGGCCGAGTACATGAGGGATGAGGTTGATAGGAGGAGAGCTGAACCGGTGGGTACTTCACTGATAGTTGATGTGGATATGTTGTTGACAGAGAAAATTCTTCCCCCAGGCCATTGAGCCTATAGGTACCCCTGACACTTCGTCTTCTATACCTTTTAGTACTTTTCCCCTTGCTGTTGTTGCCACTTCTTCCTGACCACTGATCACCCAGGCTTTGTTGTACAAGATGGGCCATATAGACAGTTTGATGATGTGCGTGCCTCCTGGTAGAGGTCGTTGTGCCTGGGTTGATTGAGCAGGCGATTGCTGCTGCTCTTATCCCGATTAGGGCTGAGTTGAGAGAGAATAGATTGAGGATAGATTCCCATGGGTTTGCCCTAGATGCCTAGAGGCTTGTGAGCAGGGTCAGGGTGCTTCTAATGATGTGATAGCCTGAATGCCGATATTATTGGGCTGGAGAGAGATGTGGATGAGCTAAAATCCACCGATCTATCTATGTTATTTGGTACAGTAGATATCCCTGAGGTTCCGAGTACAGTTTTCCTGTGCAGTTCCAACATTCATCTGAATACTACGACCGAAGATGTTGTCATGGATGAGGTTGATGATGACTTGAGGCTGCGACCAATGAGGAAGAGCTAGGTATTTGAAACGCAGTGTTGTATGATGACTTGGAGGATCTTGAGGGACCTATGGTCTAGATAATTGTGCCTGTTTCTTTGAGGGATACTTCGATGGTAGGCTCCAGTGGAGCGAAGGATGTTGTTGAGATATGCACTGATGACCAGACAAAGGAGGTCAGCAACATGCAAAGTTCACCCCAGGATTATCCTGGCAGGAGGAGTTTTGACTCTCTTTTGGTTCTTGTTTCATTTTTTTTATTTCTTGGCATTTGAGGACTATTACTAGTTTACTTTGGTGGGGTGAGATGTTTCCATACCTATCTCTTTTGGGCTTTTTTCTGGATATTTTGTGTTTTGTGTGATTGTTTTTGGAAATGCTGGATTTTGTTGATATATATTGATTTTTATCCATTGTGTTGGTCCTTTGTTTTGAAAAAAAATATTGGAATGTTGGCTCTGAACCGATTTAAAAAATTCCACCTTTTGATATGTGTGAATATGGTAGTTCTCTTGCAATTTCAAGTGTCGATTGTGATCAATACCGATTACTTCAATAGTGCTCTTGATTGAACGATATGAGTGTATGGTTCCGATGAGGCAAATTGAGTTGCATAAGTCATATGTGAACTCCTAGCATCTCATTGTGAGTAGCCGGTTGTTGAGTTGATCTCTTATGATGATCGTTGCACGCAAGCTGAAAATTGTAGGGTCTTGTTTGACAATTGTGTTGAATGTCGTGTGTGGTGAGGATTCTTTGAAATATGCTCTTGTTAATACCTAGAACTTTCCCTTTTAGTTTAATTGACTAATGTAAGCAAAGTACTGGGATAATCTTAGGCACAATTTGTGAAGAGTGAACCAAAATTGCTATCATACATCTTTGTAACCACCTTGTGAGAGTGTGAACCTAGCTTGGCACCATTTGAGCCTATCCGTTTTCTTTGGATGAAACATGAATAACTTTGACCTCATCGCCCCATCACCTATAACATTCATGAAGCATTGGTTTGTTTGAATAGTCAACTAAGGTCAAAAGCTTAAGTTAAGGGTGTGCTGAAAAAGGAGGAAAGTCAAGAAGTGTAAAATAATCTGCCCTTGAAAGATCATGTTGAAAAAGATGGAACCCCTCCATGTAAAAAAAGAGAAGTGAATGAAAAAAAAGATTGAAAAAGAAAATAATTATTGAAATAAAGTTTGTTAAAAGGACAAAAGAAATGGGATGTCCTAAGAATCATGCTTAAAAGATCATAGGGTGGAATGTGAATATCTAAAAGTGTGAAGGAAAAGAGAAGAAGTGAACTGCAAGTCATGTTTCATGAAGGTAGAAGTCATTAAACCAAAATGATCATACTTTTACCCTCAACCCCGTTACAAGCCTTGAGAGAGCTTTGTGATCTTCAGTAAGCTGACAATAATGTTGATTGGAAAATAAGGGCAAGCCTATGGGTAGAGTCATGCTTGTGTTTATCTTTGGGAGTGTGAGAGTTGTGCTAGATTTTAAAATTCTGGAAAATCAATGAGTTTTTTGTGTGCAGGGAATCATTCTTGGTGTGAGGGCATTTGAATGTTTTTTCTAAGCTTGAACTTGCATTTGAAGCAAGCATGTAAGATTGAGTTTTATTTGATGATGGTTAGTCAAAATTTGAATCTTATAGTGCATAATTGATCATTGCATGAGTAGTTTGAACCTATTTTGTGCATTTGTGTTAAGTCTTGAGTAGCACTGTTTGTAGACATCCTTATTGATATGATTGATCTTGTGTTTTACTTGCGGACAAGCAAAAGTTTAAGTTGGGGGTGCTCATGAGTTTGGCATTTTGACTCATTTAGGGCATGTTATTCATAGTATTAGTGTTCTCGATGTCTATTTTGTGCTATAAACTGATGTTTAAATTCTAAATTTGCAGCTATGAAGGTAAAAGAGTAAGGCAAGAACATTACCGGGCAAAAAAGAGCGGAAAAGATATAAAAAAAGTTGAAGATAATGAAAACCGAAATTGGCCAGAGCGACAAGTCGCTGAGTGGCACTTCAGCTCACCAAATGTTATAGTGTGCCAGCCCAAGGGAAAAGCCAACTTGGCGATGGAATTGGACCTTCGACAAACCCCCGAATGGATCGGCGACAAAGACTTTGATTGCCTAAAGTTACAGGTTTTGAATGTTGAAGAGTCAAGGCAAAACGGAGAGGAAGATGAACCCTTGTATACATTGATTTTCAGAAAGGGTTTTTGGGAGTTCAAATGTTTTTTGGAGTTTGAGTTACTGCAAGATTTGTTTCCAGTTCCGAGTGGTGATCAACTTTTATGAGTTTCTTAGAGTTATTTTAAAGTTGGGTTTTAGATACTAAGCTAATTTGGAGCATTATAAAGGCATGGATTTTACTACCCAACTTATGGAGAACGTAGTTGGTAATAGTTTCCTACTTTATATAATGTGTGGGTAAAACCCCCCACTCTTGGGGTGTGATTATATGATTAATTGTCTTATAGCGTATGAGTGTTAGTAATTACTAATTTAATTGATGTTTTGAAAAGGGTTCAATTGGTAATTGAGTTTTAACTTATGAATTGTTGTTGCAAATGCAATTCTAGTGTAGTATTTTATGCTTTCATGAGAAAGAGGTTTTAGAATTAAGATTATCAATTGATGATTTACAACCGATTAGAACATGACTTTCACTCCGTAATTGAATTCTATACCATATCACTCCCTATGGGATCGACTCCAACTATTCATTGGGTTTATACTGCATTGGAATCACTTACACTTTGTATTGGATGAAGTGTAATTGAGCGTTATCAGGCATGATCATGAAAAAACTTAAGTTTTAAGAAAATGCGACAACTTGATTGATTTCTACATGTTTATGTGCATTTGACTATGAGTGGCACATAGACTTCAGTAATAGCTGGCTCTTTTCCTAATTATTTTATCTTGATACTATGTCATTTTACCCATACCTATAACCCATATATAAGTGATTTTAACCCCAAAATCAACCCATTCTAGTCAGTCTCTCTCAAATTTACAAAAGAAGAACAAGTCTTCCTCTCAAATATTTCTCTCTCTAAAAAGCTTGAAGAAGAAGGGTTAAACCTAGGGTTTCAAGCCAAGTCTCCAATTCCTCCATTAAAGTTAAGAAATTGGCATTGAGGTATGATAATTTTCATTCAGGGTGTTCCTAAATTCTCCAAGTTTTCTAAGTTAGAAATCCCCATTTCAGTTAGGGTTTTTCTTCTATATTGTGGGTTCTCTTGATTATTGATTTGATTGATTGATTTATGATCTGTTATGCATGAATTGAATTAATATAATCTTTTTATGATGATCCCCCATGAACCCATGTAATTCCCATGTTTTAAAGTTATGATCATATAATGTGGGTTTTGGATTATGAAAGAACAATTTATGAAGTCAAGCATGTTCTTATGAAATTTATGTAAATATTTTAAGGATGCTTTGAGAGTGAAGTATCAATGATATTGTTATTGTTGTGTTATTGATAGGATTTCTTATATACACATGAAAGCATGATTGTAAAAGGTGTTCTCACATAATAAGGGTTCTTAGGGTTGAAAGGTCTTCTCACTTAAAAAGAACCAATGTTAAGGAGCTATTCTAATGTCGAGGCAAGAGGCGATTACCCATGCTCTCTAATTGAAATGACAAGAGGCGATTAACCATCTCACATGATGTAAGGACAAGAGGCAATTATCCTTGTTCCTTTAAGAGAAAAAATGAATATGATTAACAACTATTTCGTGGAAGTTAAGCGTATTACTGAGTGGACAAGAGGCGATTACCTGTGTACCATAAACTATGTGCCAACATAGGATTGTCTAGATAGATATTAGTTAGTGAATCTACATAAGATAAAAGTCCATGGTCCTCACCTTGGTAAGTAGGACAAAAGTCTTTTCGGTGTGGGAGACACCAGATTCCATGTTGATAGCTCACATGGTCTTATATGTCAGTAAATGCTTGATATACCGTGACTTTACGATTTTTCTAATACATTTCACTTACAAGTTGCGTGTGTCTAGGGCCTTTTTATATTGGTTTTTATGTGTTTTTATCATGTTTTGCAGGAAAGATGTTCAGGCGCAAAAGTATAGAGACAACTGGAAGAAATGCAGAAATAGGGCATTCACGGAAGTGATCTACGGACCGTAGGTACTTTCACGGTCCGTAGGTTATGACCGTAGATCAACAGGCATGGTATTAGGGACAAATCGGGGAAATCTGACCAAGTGTGGAACCACGGTGCCCATTGATAGTTCGTAGATTGATCTACGGACCGTATTGTTGATCCGTAGAATGATACTGAGAGGGTTCCAGTACCTGATTTTTGAAGATTCTAAGTATGGAGCTACGGAGGGGATTGACGGACCGTAGATTGATCTACGGTCCGTACTGCTAGTCCGTCGTTTGCTTCAGAGAAGCTGATTTTTTGGAGGTGGAAATATCTTCCAAGTCCTAGCTGACGGAAGGGACTTACGGACCATAGATCCATCTGGGATGCTGGGGTCACCGCCCTGTGCCTGCCCCACTGTGTTTGTAAGATCGGCACACAAGGGGGGTACCTCAACCTGCGGCTCTCTGAGAAGTGCTGCCACATTTGCCTCATCTCGAATGAGGTCGATGTCCAATGCCCTGTAGGGTGGACTAACCTGTCACAATGGTAGATCGGCACTCCAGAGTCCCTACAAAAATGAAAAATTAGACGTGGGAAGGGGTAAGTAGTGGAGGTCCTGAATGCCCTCTCGTGAATCTCTGCCAGCAACATGCGAGCGAAGTCAATCTCTACTCCTGCTCTAATGCCGCTACCATTACCGCTCTGTCCCACGTGACTTGGTTGTCAGCTTTTGTAGGCGACACTCTGTTACGTACCAGCAGCTAGAAGAATTTGGCCACAAAATTTAATGTGGCCTTTCGGATGCCCAACCGTGGAGCGGCGACCCATTCCGCACGCTTGCCATCTACAGTAATGTACCTGGCCAACCATAGTAGAACAACATCTCATTGTTCAGCGTTCCTCTGGAAAGCACCACTCCGTATGATGTCCCATCTGTAATCAAACTCTGTTGTGTTAAGAGACCAAGAGTGACCCGTGGTAGGACCATAGAGAAAACTTTTGATCGTGGCAGGTGATATATCCACCGGACAACCTCGAACCAAAGTGGAAGTGAGAGGATCATGAGCTAGGGGCTTTGACAGCTTGGAAATTAAACCACGGAGAGTGGCATCATAGGAATCATAGAATTCCCGCACAATCTCCTCGCTATACATCCCTGGGTCTCGAGCCATCCAGTCACACTTGTGAAGGTTGAACAGCCGATGAATGTCCGAAATAGCATACAAGCTCCCCGTGACGACTCTACGCTCCTCTGTAATTAGTTGGGCCATCTTCTGTTTGTCATTTATCATCGTGGCATCCTGATAAATTTGCCATTGGCCTTCTACATACCACCCATTTAGCTCGCTGGCTACAGGAATGGGGTCATCATTCTGTGGTGCAGGTATGGACTCCGAGCTAGTTGCCTCATCAGACGAGGTTGCTTGGTCATTCTCACCAGACCCTGTGGCTGATTTAGCACTGGACCCTACAGCATGGGCAGACACGGATCCTAATGAATGGGCTGACTCGAAGCCTGAAGCATGGGCAGACTTGGATCTAGACATCGACCCCTCTGAACTGGAAGCAGCCCAAATTGGTGATCTGATCATTGTATGCTCCTCATCAGACTGGGAGACAGTGACTACATTGGGAAGCACCTTCCGGAGGGTGCCTTGAGGTGCAGTGCGAGAAGTCCTAGTGTTGAGAGAAAAATATGTTGGATCTGTGTCTGTGTAGGTGTCTTCATCGATTAACCAGAAACTAGGGGCAACAAATTTTAACTTTCCCTGTTTTGAATAGCTGACCAGTTTCTTGGGTGCCATCGGACCAGGAAAATTTCAAACAGATGCTGCAGTGGTCATCCACGGAGGAGACCTACTGTCCGTAGATTGGTCTACGGTCCATGGATCAAGGAACCAACAATATAGGTCGCAGATGAAAACCACGAATGTGTAGAACGGTCCGTAGAATAATCTATGGACCGTAGTCCATGTCTGTGGTTTCATACTTGGTAATTTTTTTGTGTGCATGCAGTGACGAACCTCATCTACGGTCCGTAGATAGATCTACGTTCCGTAGACGGGTTGTCGTGGATGCCATTTGTGCCAGGTTTCAGCCATATTTTTCTGATCAATCATATTTGGCCTTATTTAGCAACATTAACGAAGCCTCATCATGCATTTCAACATTCAGTTATGCTAGTTCTTTATTCTTAAGATTCTGACTGGTCATTTTACCAAACAATTTAGACAAGTTTAGGAACCCTAAGTCGAAACTTACATATAGACTTACAATCACATACAATAAAGCCACACAATCACTATCTATCGTTCCAAGGGCATTGTAATTTTCAAGTTTATCATGAAATTCATCTGACAATTACCCAAGGTTAAGACCCAACTTCGGACTTTCTATATTCAATCTATGAATCGAAATTCAAAGTGAGGGGAAAGTCTATTACCTTACAACTAACGAGGAGTGGGGTGATTGCGTGACGATACTAAGCTTAGCAAGACCAATGAATCACCTCTAAGCTACTAACCAAACACCGGACCCTTCTTGTGGAATATGGAATAGGTTATATTTGAAATGGAAGAAAATTTGGGAATTTATGGAAGGGATGATATTATGGGGGAGTTATGGAGTGCTTTAGGGAGGTTATGAGATGGTGGAAACGGTTTTGGGAGTAATGGAGGAAAGTCAAATGGTTTAAAACATGAAAGTTTTTAAATAGGGGGGTCCGGGTCGGGTCAGACAGCCTTAGGGTTTGGAATCACGAGACCCCGTCTACGTTCCGTGAGTTGATCTACGGTCCGTAGATCAAGACCGTAGATCACTCATACACTTAGAAAAATTTAGAGGCTTACTTGGGATCTACGGACACCATTTAAGGTCCGTTGATGAATCGACGGACTGTCGATGGGGTCCGTAGAAGTCTGCACCAGACCATTTTCTACAAATTTTTCGTGGTGTACCTATACATGTAGATACCAACAGGCTATTATTTTTTTACATTTTTTGGACACTTTTTAGACACGGACCCTATACAAATTCTAGCCAACACTAAGAACTAACACACCAAGAAACCTACCTAAATTGATACAAAGAAGCAATTAAACAAAGAAAAATTACTAAATGAAAAATAGAACCCTGCCACTGGCTAGATTGTACATCTTGGGTTGCCTCCCAAGTAGCACTTGATTTAATGTCGCGGCATGACGCAAGTGTCTTGATTACTCAGACTTCATCAAGATTGTAGGCCTCAATCACTTCTTGCACAGTTTCAACATTTCCTAGATATGTCTTGATCCTTTGCCCGTTTACTATGAACCTTGTTCCATCCCTATTTTCAAGCTCAACCGCTCCATGAGGGAGCACTTTTGTGAGCAAAACTGTCCCGGTCCATTTGGACTTGAGTTTGCCTGGAAACAGGCGCAACCTAGAGTTGAGTAGAAACATAAGATCACCAGTCACAAATTCTCGCTTTTTAATTCTTTAATCATGATACCTCTTCATCTTCTCTTTGTACAAGGCTGAACTTTCATAAGCTTTTATGTGAAACTCATCAAGCATATTCAAGTCATTCATCCTCTGATTAGATGCGGCGCCCCAATCCAAATTTAACTTCATCATTGCCCACATAGCCTTATGCTCTAGCTCTACTGGTAAATGACAAGACTTCCCATATACAAGTTGATAAGGAGACATACCTATGGGGGTCTTGTATGCAGTGCGATATGCCCATATAGCATCATCAAGCTTCCTTGACCAATCCGTTCTATTAGCATTCACAGTCTTTGCCAATATCTTTTTGATCTCTCTGTTGGATACTTCAACTTGACCGCTAGTCTGTGGATGGTAAGGAGTGGCTACATTGTGATAGACACCATATTTCTCAAGTAGTACCTTGAACAACTTATTACAAAAGTGAGAACCTCCATTGCTAATAATAGCCCTCGGTGTACCAAATCTGGAGAAGATATTCTTTTTCAAGAATGCGGTGACACTTTTACCTTCATTGTTGGAAAGCGCAACTGCTTTCACCCACTTAGATACATAATCAACCACAACAACAATATACTTCATCCCATATGAACTCACAAATGGACCCATAAAATTAATACCCCATACGTCAAACAACTCTATCACCAATATAGGATTCATTGGAAGGTCTTGCCTCTTTGAAATCCCTCCTTCTCTTTGGCAACGATCATAAGATTTGGCGAAATCATGAGCATCTTGGTCGATGGTAGGCCAGTAATACCCACATTGAAAAATCTTATGTGCGGTCTGATTACCACAATGATTCCCATTAACGGGTGATGAATGACATGCTTCAAGTACACTCAACATCTCAACCTCGGACACACAGCGACAAATAATCCCATCAGCACAACTACGATACAAGTAAGGTTCATCCCAAAAAAATCTCTTCACATCATGCATAAACTCTTTTCTTTGGTGAAAAGACAAATCAGGGGGCATAATATCGCTTGCCAAATAATTAGAAAAGTCTGCGAACCAAGGAATCAAATCATGAGAAGCAGCCAATACCTGTTCATCTGGAAAGTATCATTAATTTCAGCCCTATCTCCAAGATTTAGCATAGCCTCTTCCTCTAAACAGGACTAGTGATCGGCAACTTGATTTTCGGTCCCCTTTCTATCTGTTACCACAAAATCAAACTTTTGCAGCAACAATACCCATCTAATCAATCTCAGTTTTGCATCCCTTTTCACCATCAAATACCTCAATGCAGAATGGTTAGTATGCACTATAACCTTAGTACCAAGCAAGTAGGATAGAAATTTCTCGAATGCAAAATCCACCCCAAGAAGTTCTTATTCGGTCACAATATAGTTCTTCTGGGCCACAATTAGGGCTTTGCTAGCATAGTAAATGGGGTGAAAAATATTCTCTCGCCTTTGTCCCAGTACTACACCAAGCGCCAATCCACTCACATAGCACATTACCTCAAACGGTTGTCCCAAATCCGGTGAAATAATGATTGGTGCTGTAACCAACTTCTTCTTCAACTCTCCAAATTCTCTAAGACAATCATCATCAAAATAGAACTTACACTCCTTCTCGAGTACTTTGCACAACGGATGTGCAATTTTGGAGAAATCTTTGATGAATCTCCTATAAAAACCTGCATGCCCAAGAAAACCTCTAACACCTTTTACAGAAATGGGTGGTGGAAGCATTTCTATTACCTCAACTTTAGCTCTATCAACCTCAGTACCTTTCTCTAAAATTCGATGACCCAACACCATACCTTCTTTAACCATGAAATGACACTTCTCCCAATTCAGCACCAAGTTGCAGTCTTCACACCTTTTAAGCACCTCGGCCAGATAATCTAGACAACGATCAAAAGAATCACCTACAACTGAAAAATCATCCATGAACACTTCAATAGTGTCCTCCACCATATATGAAAATATCGACATCATACACTGCTGGAAGGTTACTGAAGCATTGCACAACCCGAATGGCATCCGTTTGAAAGCAAAAGTCCCATATGGGCAAGTGAAGGTGGTCTTTTCTTTGTCTTTTGGAGGTATAGAAATTTGATTGTAGCCGGAATACCCATCAAGAAAACAATACTAACACTTTTCTGCAAGTCTATCAAACATTTAGTCCATGAATGGCATAGGAAAATGGTCTTTTTCTGTCCATGCATTCAATTTCTGGTAATCCATACAAACTCTCCATCCAGTAACGGGCCTCAGTGGGACAAGCTCATTTCTTTTATTTGGAACCACAGTTATACCTCCCTTTTTAGGCTCACACTGCATAGGACATACCCAACTGCTATGTACAATGGGATAAATAACTCCAACATCCAGCCACTTGATGATCTCCTTTTTAATTACCTCTTGCATAGGTTGATTTAATATTCTCTGATGCTTAATACTGGGCTTATGATCTGGCATGAGTTTGATTTTGTGAGAGAAAATATCGGGGGGAATCCCAATAATATCTACAATAGTCCACCCAATAGCTCGCTTGAACCTCTTTAACACAGTCACTAGGCACTCTTCTTGCCTCGCATTCAAATCTGCCGCAATGATGACGGGCAAAATATCATCTTCGCCCAAGTATACATACCTCAAGTGCGGTGGTAGAGCCTTAAGCTCCAATTTTGGTGCCTCCACAATAGATGGTCCTGTGGGTGGGGACTTACGATTCTTCATGTCTAACTCATACTTCTTTGGTTTGGACCGATATTCACACTTATCGAGTGCGGCTACCAACTAATCATACTCTTCAATACCATCACTATCAAAATTCATCATAACTGCTGCTAGTGCCTCAACACCTAGTCGTTCTTCAATTTGCACTTCTGTCCCACTCTCCATTCTGCAAGTTATAGCAGATACTGTTTGGAGCTCACCATTCTACTTCATGGACCTATAGATATTGAAAGTTGCTTCTTCATTGTTCAGTCTGAACTTCATCTGCCCCTTTTCCATATCAACCAACGCACGCCTTGTGGCAAGAAATGGTCTCCCAAGGATTATGGGATCCTCAAAATCAACCTCACAGTCAAGAATCACAAAATCCGCCGGAAAGATGAAAGACTCTACTTTCACTAGCACGTCATGGAGTACACCAATGGGCCTCTTCACAGTTCGATCGGCCATTAGTAACAGCATTGCAGTAGGCTTTGGGTCCCCTAGACCCAACTTCTTGTAAATAGATAAGGGCATGAGGTTGATGCTAGCACCAAGATAACATAATGCCTTAGAAAAGTGTAACAACCCTATAGTACACGGGATCGTGAAAGCACTAGGGTCTTCCATCTTCTGCACCAGAGATCTTGTAGCAATAGCACTACAATGTTGCAATCTATCATCATCTTCAAAACTTACAGACCTTTTCTTTGTCAGCATATCTTTCATAAACTTTGCATACCCAGGCATTTGCTCCAACGTTTCTATCAAAGGAACATTGATAGAAATTTGCTTCAACATAGTAATAAACCTGCAATATTTACCATCTTTAGTCTTCTTCACTAACCTCTGTGGAAAAGGTGGTGGAGGTCTAGGTATAGAGATCATTTTCTGAGACATCTCCGTTTCTTGCTCTGTCGCAGTCTCAGACTATTCTGTAAATTCCACCACATAATCTTCTTTTCTAATCTCAGCATCTACCACAGACGGCATAGGTGGATCTATGGTTTGCTTACCCCCTCGAGTAGTAATTGTCATACAATGACCATCATTCTTTGGATTTTTGTTGGTGTTGCTAGGAAGAGTGCCAGGTTGACGCGGGTTCACTGTAGTAGACAACTGAGTCATCTGCTGCTCTATATGCTTTATTGACACTGCATGGGCATCAACCTTTTGACTAATACCAGACAAGTCGTTTCTCATCTCCTTCACATTCTCATCAGTTGCATCAAACCTTCTCATTATTTTCTGCATCATATCTTCAATACGTGTTATATTACCTCCAGCTTCCCTAGCACCAGATTCCCAATTTTGAGGGGGAACATAGGGTCCAACTCGATCATTTCTATGGCCATAGTTGTTCATGTTGTATTTGTTGTCGCGATTGAAGTTCCCATCCCGAACATAGTGACCCTCTCGATTGTAATTTCCATAGTTCCGACCTTGGTTCCCTTGACCTTGACACTAATTTTCCATGTTGGATCCTTGTGCATTTGGTCAGAAACCCCCCTTTTGATCATTCAAAACATAAGTATCCTCTTCATAGTAACATTCCTCAACTGGTGGTGGAGTTCTAGTTAAGTAGTTCACAACATTTTCCTTTTCTGCTCCTCCGCTCAGATGCTTCAATACCAACCCCAACTCTGTCCTCTTCTGGGCCATCTCCTCAAGAATATCATCAGCGGAATTGATAGTTGTATTATGAATGGCAAATGTGTTTCTCCCAGTATCTGACCTCCTAGTGCTCCATTCCTTATTGTTGCGAGAGATCCTCTCCAGATTTTCAGCAATCTGTGCATATGTACAATCACCATATGAACCTCTAGCAATAGTGACATTGTAGTATAGTGGTAAGTATTCCCGGCTGTCACGCGGGTGACCCGGGTTCGTTCCCTGGTAACGGCACCAAAATTTGATATGCTCAAATTACACCTCCCTACAAACGTATAAGCGATCGTTATTAAGTAAAGAAGCCAACTTGTAGGTTGGGGTCGATACAACGAGGAAAGTGGTTTAGACTTTACTTTAACCAACAACTATATTCAGTTAGTCAAATTACTTCCTGAAATAGGTAATTAAAAGGAGGGTTTTGTTTGTGTGAAACAAATAGTAAGAACTTAATAAGTAATCAGTAATCAAAACTCAACTTTGGTTGGTATCAAGATAAGAGAAATAACTAGGGTATACAATTCCCCCACTAGCTCCTAACGCAATTATCTTAGTAACAGCAATCATTTCCTAGTGTATTACATGCAAAGTGATAAGTTAGGTATCTCAAAATCCTTGGTCCGGCATCTAGAGAATTTCACCCCACACCTTGGTCCGACTACGTGTGTATAATTTACTAACCCTTACCTTTACCTCATATTAGACATCATAATTGATGTTTGGCTTAGTTATTACTTCGCACCAATCGACACTACCCTATTACATTATATCACACTAAATCTATGTGATAATTATTTTCTTGTTGATTATCTCCTTGGTTCGGCAAGTAGTAACAAGGCGAGTTCTTACGCGGAATACGATAAAAACACATAAAAACCAATACAAAAAGTCCCTAGACACACACACCTTGTAAGTGAAATGTATTAGAAATACCGTAACCTCACGGTATATCAACCACCCTCAGGCAAATGAGGGTTGGCGCAGCTCGCCATTGATTTTCCTGGGTGTAAGTCTCCTTTCGCCTGTGTTCTTTGTCACGTATGTGTTCCTTTGAATAGTTTTTTTGCACTCTTCCTATTACCAACTATCTAAGTCTTCCATAATCATTAAGAGATCCTACATATCCTAATCATTAATGTTAAATCATCGTTTCAAATTAAAGTAATTAAATATTAAGAGTAAAGTTTGAGAAAGTCATTTTTAGTAATGTTCAGAAGGATTTTACAATCTTTGAAAATTTGATTTTAGACTTGAGTAAATGAGTATGAGGATGAGTAAAGTTGAGTTCATATTTCAAAATCAGTATAAGAGAACTATGTATTCCCAATTGTAAACATTATTTTTACATTTTAAATGAGAGGAAACCTTGATTTTGAAACAAGTTCATGTGGAGTTTTTGAGTATTATCTCTTTTAGTAGAACTTTTTGAGTAATTATCTCTAATTGAGGAGGATTTATGTTTTTAAACATATGAGCATTAGTTATATACTATTGGGAGTATTATTGACCACCGTTATCGGGATGAGTTCAGACAGCTAAAATCCTCTTAAACCATGTATGCTAACATAGGTAAAGGATCATACTTTTTAGATGATACCTTATTGCTTTCCAAAATAGGTTTTTGGATCCACTTAGTTGGGAATGTTCAGTACTCCAGTAAGGTATAGGACAATTCTGGCAATGTGGGTGAGATGTTGTATCATAATGTAGATTATAGTAATGGTTGTCTGTTAGAGAATCTCCTAAATATAAGTAATGAGTTTATAATTGTATTTTTATACATTTTGAGTTATGGTCATCTGTTTATGAAGCTTTATATATTGCATCTTATTATCATGCTTTCATATTGAGTTGAGTTGAGCATTCTTGAGTTGAGTTGAGTATTCTTGAATTGAGTTGAGTATTCTTGAATTCAGTTGAGATGAGGTGAGTATGTCTTCCTTTTTATCAGTTCAACTTATATTATCCTTCAGTGTTCCCCTTACATTCTCGTAAATTAAATATACAAATATACCGTGAGTTTACGGTATTTTTGATGCATTTTACTTGAAGTTTGTGTGAGTCTTGGGCATTTCGTTATTAGATATAATGGTACTTTGATGTATCTTTTGTAGGAAATAGGTAGGAGTAGTTGAGTAAGAAAAGAGCTAAAGTAGCATAAGTGGTAGTTGACGGAGCCCAACCACGGGCCATCATCCAGTCAATGAGCCGTAGGTAGAGAGGCATCGTGAGTTCAAGGAAGTCCGAATAAGTGTGGAACCAGAGAAGAAAATGACCTTTGGAAGGTATAATTTAGGCATATCAAATTTTGGCGCCACTACTGCGAAATACGACTTTTAGATTAGACTAATTTCGTTATTTCAATTTAGTCAATTATTTCCTAATTTTATATTTTTTTCCTACAGGTCAAACTCTTAGTGTGTGAAAAGTACACGAAATCAAGGCAATCCCCTAATCCCTATGATATGGAATTACAATGAACTTTGAGAAGAATGGCTGGAAGAGGCTTCAATTTCGAAGGATTATAGGATCCCATCAGAGCGGGTCAAGAGGGTGGAGCTGGTTTGCAACATCCTGGAGTTTTAAACGTGTCCATTCCTGTTGTGATCAACAAGTTGAAACTGCATAAAGGGTGAAAAACCAACTACCACTAAGAGTTCGTGATAACTACAGGGTTGACTATGATTCTATAGATTCAATTGGTGCCTTTGTTCTCCCTCTACTTCCTCTGCGGTGTTCTTTTTTGGTGACCAGCAGTCTCATGCAAATGCTTACATAGAGGGGGTTATTTTCATAATTATCTTCGGAGGATCCATATGCCCATATGACTAAAGTTAAGAGTGTATGAGTAGTGTGGGACGACTAGACATAGATATGGATATAATAGGCTTATGAGTATTCCCAATCTTGTTGACAGGTGATTCTGTTGTGGCTCTCTGAGTTGCCATACAACTCAATTACAACCTTTTAGCAGCTACAAAAGGTATTCATGGAGAATTACTTTCCGGTGTCAAGAAGTTGAATCTCAAGGATAAACTAAATAACTTCATAGAATTTCCTTGAGATTCAGTGAGTAGCTCGTGGGGATAGATTCACTTGATTCATGAGGAGTGTGCGCAACAACCGCATAGATAATGAGCCACTTAAAGAGTACTTCTATAGAGGGAAAGACGGTAATGGAAAATATGTGTTAGATACTATTGCTGGAGGAACTTATGGAGCGTGCATATTTAATGAGATAGTTAAAAAACTAAAGAAAATCTCCAAGAACAATTAGGCATGGAGCACTAGAAAAGACAATACTAGAAGGATAACATTTTCTATGCAAACCGCATCGAGTCAATCCAATGATGATATTCATGAAGAAATGGCCCAATTGAGAGCATAAGTCGACTTAGAATTGAAATACGTAAGTGGTAGTGTTGAAAAAGTGAATGTGGTGAATTATCAAACTAGAGCACCACCTGTTGATGAGTATTTCTATGAAGAGGATGTGAACTTGGTGAATGATCAAACGGGGGATTTTTGGACTAACGCCCAAAGATCCAACTCGGAGAACTTGCACCGAGGTCAAGGAAACAAAGATCAGAACTGTGGCAACTACAACCGTGATGGGAACTATGTCCTTGAGCGAAATTTCAACCGTGACAACAACTACAACTAGAATTGTTATGGCAACAGAAATGAGAAGAGTGGACCTTATGTCCCACCTGGTAACAGAGATGCTGGATAAAGTATGACTCGCATAAAAGATATGATGAAAAATATGATGCATAGATTTGATGCGACTGATGACATTGTGAAGGAGATGCGCAGTGATTTATCTGGTATCGGTCAAAAGGTTGATGCCCATGCAGTGTCAATCAAGCCACTTGAGTAGCAGTTGGGTCAGTTGTCCATAATGGTGAATCCACATCAGCCATGAACAGTACCTAGCATCACTGTCCATAATCTGAAAAAATGATGGTCATTGCATGGCAGTCACTACAAGGAGGAAAGTAGACTATTGACCCTCCCATGCTGACTGGACTGGAAAGTCCAGAAAAAGGTAAGGATAAAGTCGAGGAGCCAAAAGATGATACTGAAAAAAAAGTTTGAGGTGACGCAAAAAGTGATCCCAATGCCAAGACCTCCACCGTCCTTCCGGCAAAGGTTGATGAAAAAGATTGATGAGGGAATATACCAGAGGTTCCTAGCTATGTTGATGTAGTTGTCCATAAATGTTCTGTTGATAGAGGCACTTGAACAAATGTCAGGTTAAGCGAAGTTCATGAAAGATCAGGTGACTAAAAAGAGTGCTATCAGTTTTGAAAGAGATGACTAGTTGCAACATTATAGTGCCATTGCTACTAGGTCACTAGTAAAGAAGAAAGAGGATCTTGGAGCTTTAACCATTCCATGTACTATTAGTGTATTGTACTTTGTGAAGGCCCTGTGTGAGTTGGGTTCTATCATTAACTTGATGTCATTGTCGATTTATAAAAATTTGGGTCTAGGTACTCCCAAACCGACTGCAATGTCGTTTGGTTTATGTATTGCTTCGACAACTTTTTAGAGTTGCATAATGTCTATATTTTTGGATATGGTGGAGGATACGATAGACTTATTTATGGATGATTTTACTTTAGTTGGTAATTCATTTGATGATTTCTTGACTCATTTGGCTGAGGTGCTAAAATGGTGTGAAGAGTGCAATTTTTTGCTAAATTGGGAAATATGTTACTTCATGGTGAAAAAGGGTATAGTTTTAGGTCATCGTATTTCACAGAAAGGAATTGAGGTTGATAGAGCTAAAGTTGATGTTATAGAAAAACTTCCACCACCCATCTCTGTAAAGGGTGGTAGGAGTTTTCTAGGGCATGTAGGTTTCTACCGAAGCTTCATAAAGGATTTCTCAAATATTACACACCCATTTGGCAAACTACTCGAAAAAGAGTCCATGTTTGAGTTTGATGATGCTTGTCTGAAAGCATTTGGGGAGTTGAAAGAGAAGTTGATTTCCTCACCAATAATTATCTCACCAGATTGGGGACAACCGTTTGAGGTAATGTGTGATGCCAGTGGGGTGCCTTTGCCTTAGCGCGTCTTGGATGCTCTTCCCGTAGTGCCCCCTTCTTCCTCCTTGTCTCTTTCTCTGCGGCCTGCGTGGGACTGATCCTGGCACTTGGTGTAGTATTGTGGTAGAAGCGAGAGAAAATTCTTCATCCTATTTACTATCTAGGCAAAGCTTTGAATGTTGCTTAAAAGAACTACTGAACACGAATTTCTTGATGTGGTTTTTTGCATTTGTGAAGTTTAGATCCTATTTGCTTGGCACTAAAGTCAGTGTACATACTAATCAATCTGCATTAAGGTATCTTCTAGCTAAGAAGGATGCAAAACCAAGGTGATTAGCTGGATATTATTGTTGTAAAAGTTTGACTTTGAGGTGATAGATAGAAAAGGGGATAAAAAATCAAGTCGCTGATCACTTGTCTGTATTGGAAGAAGAATATATGATCAAGCTAGCAAATGATGTCGAAATTAATGATGCTTTCCCTGAGGAACAGGTATTGGTTGCTTCTTATGACCTTATTCCTTGGTTCGCAGACTTTGTTAATTATTTGGGAAGTGATTTGGTGCCTTCAGATTTGTCATTTCACTAAACAAGAAAATTCATGTCTGATGTGAAGAAATTCTTTGGGAAGAGTCTTAATTGTTTCGTATTTGGGCTGATGGGATTATTCGTTGATGTGTGCTTAAGGTTGAGATGATGAGTATACTAGAGGCGTATTATTCATCCCCTGTAGGTGGGCACCATAGTGATATTCGGATTGCTCACAACGTCTTGCAGCGTGGGTATTACTAGCCTACTATCCCCCAAGATGCTTATGACTTCGCCAATTCTTGTGATCTCTGTCAAAGACAAGGAGGAATTTCAAGGAAGCAAGAACTACCAATGAACCCGATATTAGTGAATGAATTGTTTGATGTTTAGGGTATTGACTTCATGTGTCCGTTTCTTCCAATGGGATAAAGTATATTCTTGTAGCGGTTGTCTATGTATCTAAATGGGTGCAAGCAATTGTGCTTTCAAACAATGAAGGAAAGAGCATCATTGCATTTCTAACAAAGAATATCTTCTCAAAATTTTATACACCAAGGGCAATCATCAGCGATGTAGGTTCTCACTTTTGTAATAGATTTTTCAAGGCATTGCTTAAGAAGCATGGTGTTCGTCACATCATAGCAACTCCGTACTATCCACAGTCTAGTGGGAAAGTTAAATTGTTAAATAGTGAAAAAACAAATTCTTGCGATGATTGTGAATGCCAACATAATTGATTGGTCAAGAAGACTTGATGATGCACTATGGTCTTATCGCACTACATTCAAAACTCTTATAGATATGTCCCCCAACACACTTGTATATGGGAAGTGTTGTCATTTACCTATAGAGTTAGAGAACAACGCCATGTGGGTACTCAAAAAGCTGAACTTGGATTGGGGCGCCGAATCAAGTGAAAGATTGAATGAGATGAATGAGCTCGATGAGTTTCGCATAAAAGTATATGTGAGTTCAGCCTTTTACAAGGAGAAGATGAAGAAGTACCACGATCAAAATATTGACAAACGAGAATTTTTTCCTGGTGATTTGGTACAGTTATTTAACTCAAGGTTTCGCTTGTTCCCGGGGAAGTTCAAGTCTAAGTGGACCAGGCATTCCAGAGTGACTGAAATATTCCCACATAGAGCGGTTGAACTCGAGAATAATGAACGAACGAGGTTCAAGGTGAATGGTTAACGGATAAAGGTCTATTTGGGGAAGTCTGAAGAAGTCAATGAAATGACAGAGAAGTAGGGTCTTGATAATGTCTGAGTAATCAAGGTGTTTGTGTCGTTCCGCGATGTTAAACCAAGTGCTACTTGAGAGGCAACCCAAGATGTAATATCTATCCATTCTTAGGAATGTTTATTTATTTATTTTTAACTTTTAGCTTTCATTTCTTATATAGAAGTGTCATTTTTATTGTAATTTTTAGAGATTGTCCAGAATATGATAGAATAGTGTCTGTATCCCTAAAGAGTGAAGAAAATGTAAAATGGAAGTCCTATTGTTAGGTACGTATGCAGGAAAGCAAAGGAAAATCATCAAAAATAAGTGTTGCAGTGGTCTACGACTCCCATTTATGGTCCATCGTTCAATCGACAGACCATAGATGGCAATCGTAGATCCCATGTCTGTTTTCTAAAATTCACTAACTGTCAGAGAGAACAACGAAACTCATCGAAGGAGCGCTAATTGACTCACGGACCGTAGACGGGGTTTCAAAAATCCAAACAAAGGTTTCAGTCAACCCGACTCAGACCTCTTTTCTAATAAAACTCTTCATTGTTCAAACATCCCCCATTTCCCTTTTTCATCCACAACTGTTAAAACTCTCCAAATAACCACCCCTACACATTCCCAAGCCTCCATTTAACCAAATCACTCCTCTAGTTACTCCATTTCCTTCCACCCAGTTTCTCTCACTTATTCTCTAAAATTTTCTCCCTTTTTCTTTCCTCTTTCTCTTCCTATATCCCTTCCAACTTAAGAAAAGGCTCGGGTTCAGCATCACGAGTTTTTGAAGGTTGAAAAAAAATATAATAGGTTCACACCCACCAAATTTGAGTACTTGAACCGTATTTTATTTCGACACCATTAACTATTTATTAGTTAATGTTGAGATCACGAAGTTGTACTTGACCTTGGGTATGATTTGTATGTTGATAAGGATACGTGTTAGTTCTAAATTACCCTTGGAACGATGGTTTGTGAGTGATGGGGAAGATTAATTTGATTAAATTGTATCATGTGTCTAGTTGGAATTCTTGACGTGGGTTTTCAAAGTATTATTGTTTGGACGAATAAATTGCATGAATGAAGCCCTAGGAATGATAGAATACCATGTAGATGTGTTGAAATGCATACTATAGATGTGGTAAAGAAGATATAATTCGTTGTTTATGTGTGTCTGTTGTTAAGTCAATCACAGATGTAGAAGCAGTGGTCGACGACCACGATCTACAGACAGTGGGGATACCTACGGACCGTAGATCTTGGTCTATCATTCCATGTGGCATACCAGTAGCCCAAGTTGTGAACCACGACTTGGACTACGGTCCGTCATTCAATTAACTAAACATTTTGCACGATTGTGGCTCCAACTTCAAAAATGAAAAATTTGGCTTCCTGCTACGGAGGGGATTGACGGCCAGTCGTTCAATCGATGGTTCGTAGGTACCCATTGTAGGTCCCAAAATTAGCTACGGTCTCCAAGAAGCAATTTTTTTTAAAGTTAAATTATGTTCTAGAATTTTTTCTTGATATTTTAAAAATTCTTTGGTTACCAACTAGTCCTCTACAGGTCAAATGGAGCAAAATCAAGAGCCCAATTATTAGAGGAAAGGCAAGTCCAAATTCATAGTACCTTCCCACCAGCTTATCAATATGTCTAGTGGGGATGAGTATGTATCGGAGATCAGTTAAGGCTCCTCCACTACATCTCTTACCATGAGGCACAAGACTAGGACGGTCATATCATCAGACAAAAAGGTCGAGGTCACTTCCTCCCAGTTTGAGGAGGGGGCCCTGCCTGTACGAGAGTCGCAATCCGTCTCCAGTTCTAGCAGCATGCGAGCCTCAGCCTCTAATGCCACTATCTTGGGTAAAGACTATAATTGAGTCAGTACAAATCTCTACCAAGCTGAACATATGGTGCATCGAAGGGTAGTTTCCGATCTACTTTGATGGGAAGGTGTTAAATGAACCCCAGAAGGTTGCTCCTCCTATTACTGACGAGCTTTGAGTGTTGATTGGGATTCTCCACACTATGCCCACTATTTCTAAACTCTTCATGAAGCACAAATGTGACTGGATGGTAGAAAATCCAGGCAGATATAGCGAGAAGATAGTGAGAGAGTTATATGCTTCCTATGCGGCCACACTGAATATTGCCTTACCACAATGAGCCACGCCTTTGGCTCAGCTACCTCTATTGTCTACTATTGTTTGGGGTCTATCTGGATATTTCAGAGTCCACCATCCGTGGTTTTATTTTTGTCCCATCACAAACTAAGCCTATTAATACAGTAGAGTATGATTATTGTATGGGGATAGTACATGGTAGAGATTTTTTATACTCCGACCAGAGGGAGTCAATGCTACGCTCGATGGCCCGGCACATCACTAATGAGGGAGAGAGCACCGAGTGGGTGCAAAACATGTAGTTTGCTATTAGACATGCAACTTTGAGTTTTGAGGCAAAAGTTTGGTTGTCCATTATCCGACACAGACTGTCCCCCACCAAAGCGGACAATGTTGTCACTTGGGACCACCGAATTATGCTTACTGCACTCATGGCAGGGTTTGAGATTAACTTTGCCAAGATAATTATTGCAGAGATTCGTGAAAGGGCTTTCCGGTGGACTACTGCCTTGCCCTTTCCGTGCTTGATTTTTCACCTGTGCTGAGAGGCTTCTATGCCGATATGGAATTGTGATAGGTTGGTTCACATGACCAAGACAGTTGCTGTAGGGTTGATAGAAAATGATACGAACCTACCTGCCCCTTGTATGAGTACACCGGTTGTAGTCCCTTAATTGGGTGATTATCGAGCTAGAAATGTTGATTAGGTTGATAATGCGACTATACATACCACTATAGCCAAGGCACGGGATCCCCCTTCTACTACCACTAGTCATGGTGCGAGCTCTTCATGTGCTAGTACCCCTTCAGGGTCTGCTTTGAAACTTGTGGCTCGTGTTAAGAAATTAGAGACTCAAATGGCCACATTGTTGCTGTATATACGACCATGGATGTAGAGGTCTGGGGAGGAGTCGAAGGCTCGCATGTAGAGGTTGATCGATGAGAAACTGAAGGTGGTTCAAAAGTAGTTGGATACATTCGAGCTCACGGTATTGGAGAGGCTTGGATCCACTTTAGATCTCAGTACTTTCTAGATGGAATTATCTAGGCTCCAAAAAGATGTTGATGCCCTTTTTGATCCTGATAAGGCTCTCCCCCAGCCAATACCTTAGGTAGAGGCAGATGATATGGTTGCAGAGCCTTCTGAGCACTCTACTACTGTTGATTAGACCCGATGCACAATGAAGAGAGAGCGACAGCAGATGGAGGTGGCACAACAACAATCTCTTTATGAGAAGGAGCTGCAACAACGGAGAGCCTGTGAGATAGGTATAGCATCCGGTTTAAGGGGCATTATTGATGACGCTCCTACTACTATTGAGGGCGTCACTCATGATGATCCAGCGGGTTCCGAGAAACCAGACCCTTCCTCTTCTTGATGAGTCTTCGGCGCTTATGCACCACAAGTTTGCTTCATCCTTTGTTTTACATTTTTTGTGAATTGAGGGCAATTGCTTTAAATTTTCATGGGGGTGGGGTGAATTGGTTGTGAATGGTTGGGTGAAGTCTGAGTAACCAAATTCATAATAATCTCTTGGGGTTTTCTTGCCTATGTTCTTTTTTCCCAAGGGACTGTTTATATTTCGGTTGAACTGGCATGTTTAGGATTGTATCAGTGCAAAGGTAGACTAAATGAATGAAAGCATGATGGCACAAAATCATAAAAATGGATACCATTTAAAAAAAATCAACTTGTGTCAAATCTTTAGGATTAATGAGTTGAATGTGTTGGATATTCATATGACATGAAAAGAACCGATGTGATAACATGACTTAAGTTGGGACTTGAACTAGATGCTTCATGATTCAATAATTGAATAATGTGTTGTGTGTGTGATGTGATTTTGCATATTCATATAGTGAGTGCTAATCTAGAACTTGTCTCGTTGGTCTTGCTAAGATGATCTAGGCTGTAAATTGGGAAATGATCATAGGCCCTTGTTGATAATAAGTAAACTTGAGCTAAAATGAAACCAACTAAAGGAAATAAATGCTCCCTTTGATCCAAATGGTTGAGCCTAATGAATACCATTTCTTTCAATACACCTAACTCACCTCTCCTAAAATTTATTTTGGCCCTGGTATCTCCTTGGATATTGTGCACCTTAACTTAGGCAAAAAGCCTAAGTTGGGAGTGACTAAATTCAAAAGTTACCTTAATCTTGGCCCTGGTCCTACCTAGGAATTCTTGCACCTCAACTCATCGAAAATACATAAGTTGAGGGTGTCTATGAAGATGGAAAACTGAAATAAAAAGGGTATGAAAAGAGTTGTTTGTAGAGGAAGTAAAAGATGTGAATTAATACAAAAGAAATAAAAGATTGAAAATGTTTGAACAAAAGATAAAATTCTTGTATAAAAAGATATATTGAAAAAAATTAAGTAAGCAAGAATAACAAGTTCAAGTCATATCCGAGGTGAAATAAATCAAGGAAAGGACAAGAAAACAAAACAATGTCAAAAAGTATTTGTGAAAAGAGGTAAATGGCCAATGTAATTTGAAGGAGGGTAGAAAAATCACTACAATACCCAAATATACCATACTTGACCCTAAGCCTATTTTACAAGCAAAGAAAGCCCTATAGTGATCCTAGTTAATCAGTTTGGAAAGTCAAAGCAACGAAAATAAGGGCAAGCCTATGGTATTGCGCACTAACTATATTTGAATTCACTTCTGAGCGTGAGTGTCTGCTGAATCCTTAAGCTAAAATTCAAATTTTGTGTGAGAAAAAAGGATTTCTTTGGGGTAAGGGCACTAGTTACATTGTTGGAAAGTTAGTATCTTGGTGATTGTTGACTGTGTATGTTATGATATTTGTTGGTCTGTATATGTCATCTTTTTATCCACATGAGTTAGCTTATTGAGTCTAAATGAGAAGATTTGCACTGCGTAAAAGAGTTGACAGAGAAAGCCATGTGATTGCTTGAGGTTGTTGTCGTCGATCGAAACCGCGTCCAAATCGCAATTTCCTACATTTTATTTTCCTACTTGGTTTAGAATTTCGTTTCTATAAATATAAGTTGTATTCTTCTTTTTTTTGGTTGTTAGACAGTTTGGGGATACTTTATTCTTACTTTGAGGATTATTTTGCAAACATCGTTGGCAATTAATTCTTAAAGCTTGGTTTATGATATTTGGTTTTCATTTTCAATTGAAGATTCAGGTATTCAACTATTCTAATTGTAGATTCATGATTTATTTTGTAAAACCTAACATGAATTGTGAAACATCAAGCATGAGTAGCAAAATCCACAACTAGGATTTGTGGGAACCATGATCAATTAACAATATATGACTATTAATTAAGTAATTCTAGAATAGTTTTCATGCATGTATTGTTAATCTTTGTGTTTTGAATGTTTTTTAAGGGTGGCCAACGTTAGAACTCGCCTCATTCCTACGGGTCGGACCAAGGAAGTAATGAATGAAAAAAGGATTAAACAACGGAGATTTAGACGTATAAGCCACTATTTTAAAGCTTGACCCTAATACTGCGAAGGCTAAGCCGAGGTTAAGGGTAAGGGTTAGTAAAGCATACACCTGTAGACGAACCAAGTTGTGTGGTGAAATTCCTTAGTTGGAGGACCAATCACTTAAGGATACCTAACTTATCAACTTTGCATGTTAACACTAGGATAGGGTTACTATTATTAGAAATACTGAGTTAAGAGCTTGTGTGGAACACTTATACCCTAGTTTTCATATTATATTGATATCTCAAATAGCGAATCCTGCTTACTTTTTACTTATTGATATAAATCAACAAACTGCTATTTGTTGATAACCCCCCCCCCCCTTTTTTACCTTTCTAAGAAATAATCTGACTAAACAAAGATAATCGTGAGTTAGTCTAAGTTTGAACCATAGTCCTCGTGGGATCGACCCTAACCTAAAAGTTTGGTTCTTTATTTGACAACGACCTCTTACACTTCTTTCGGGAGGTGTAATTTAGGTGTATCATATACTGACGCCATTTGGTCGTCATCGTTTCATTATATAGATACAGGTATTCAGGATCATCAATCGGTGTTTCATTGATCTCGTCGCTTTTCCACCTAGCTTTGGTAAGCCTCTTTGCTTTCCGGAGGGTGTGACATTATAGTTTTTCTTTATCAGGAGATTCTGGGTATTATCCCGAATTCTATCATAGTCTAGTTTTTAGAGGCTTCATAGACAATAGTAGTTGAGGAGTCTTTTTCTCATTTCCCTGGTTGATGTTTTAAAGATTTTGTGTTGAACACTTGCGTTCATTTCAGTATTTTTTTTTTTAAACTACTTTACTTATGAGACCTTATGTGTTGAGTTTTCAATTGAGTTCCTATATTGGTGGGTAAGTCTTCTGCTAAGTATTGAGCCAGACCAAGGGTTCGATTGGGGACCAACAATGGTCTCGTGTGCCAGCTACATCCATAGTGTAGGCTTGGGGCGTGAAACATTCATCCTCGAATGATATCACACCAAGTAGAATAGTGGTGGAAAGAATTTACCAACCCCAACTCAAGCACGTAGCAAATAATTTACATAAGTCAGTATATCATCTTAAAGAGTTCTTACGAAGAGTTAGTACCTTGGTTTGGAATTTCTTCGGAAGGGAAGAGATGTGGGTATCTCTTCTTAATATTCTCGTCATCCTCCCAAGCAGCTTCCTCGATAAATTGATTCATCTGTAAAACCTTGGCTAATGCAACCTCATTGGTCCTCAACTTGCGAACCTGACGATATAGGATTTGAGCGGGTATTTTCTCATAAGATAGGTTGTCCTTGATACCAATGTGTTCAGTAGGTTGTATGACTGAAGGATATATCGCCCAAACAATTCTTTAACATGGATACGTGGAACACCAGATGAACTGTTGCTTACTCTAAAGGTAGCTCCAACTCATAAGTTACATTACCAGCCCTCTGTGATATTTTGTAAGGACCAATATATCGTGGACTGAGTATCCCCTTCTTACCGAATCTCATAACACCTTTCATGGGTGAAACCTTCAAGTAGACCAAATCATGAACATCAAATGTTAAGTCTCTTATCCTACAATCAATATAGGATTTCTGACGACTCTGTGTTGTTTTTAGCCATTCCTGGATAATCTTCACCTACTACATGGCTTAATGAATCAAATCTAGTCATATAAACTAAGTTTCACCAACCTCGAACCAACCAAGACCTACATTTCCTCTCATAAATAGCATCATAGGGATCCATTTGGATACTAGAGTGATAACTATTATTTTAACCAAACTATATGAGAGGCAAGGTATCATCCCAATTACCTTTGAAGTCTGTGAAACCATCGCTCAACATATCATCTAAGGTATGGATCGTGCGCTATATGAAAAGCAGTACTTAGATTTACCTTCGAACCTAAATATTTCTTAAAGCAATTCCAGAATTGAGGGGTGAATTGCACAACCTCTATTTGAAATGATAGACACAGGAAATGCATGAAATCGAACTATGGCTTGATTATATAACCTTACATAATATACTAGTGAGTTGGTAGTCTTTACCGGCAAAAAATGGGATGATTTAGTCATCCGATATACAATCACCCAAATTGAATTATGTCATTTACGAGATCGCGGCAAGCAAGTCATAAAAACTATTTTAACCATCTCCGACTTAAATTCCATAAGACCTGTGTTCTGAGCCATACCACTGGGTCGTTGGTGCTCTACCTTGACTTGTTGACAACTTTGGCACTTAGCAACGAACTCTTCAATACACCTCTTCATACTACTCCACCAATAGACTTCTCTCAAGTCGTGGTACATTTTTGTGGATCCAGGATAGATTGAATACCTGGAACTATGTGCCTCTGCCATGATCCTCTCTTGGAGATCATTCACCATTGGCACAGAGAATCTACCTTGATTCCTCAACACACCATCTCCCCCTTGTTAAAAAATAATCACCTTTTTCTTATAAACATTCACCTTTAAGTACAACAAAACAGGAACTTGGTCTTGTTTCTCCTTCACTTCAGACACTAGTGATGATTCATCCCCATTCATCACCACTATTCCAGATTCATTGGAATTTAACAATTGGACTCCCAATCATGAAAGTTTGTACACATGTTTGGCCAATTCTTTCTTTCCTTCCTCAACATAGTTATTACTTCCCATTTACAACCTACTCAAAGAATCAACAACACTATTAGCCTTACCTGGGTAATAGAGGATATTCAAGTTGTAATCCTTGAGAAGCTCAAACCACCTCCTTTGTCTAAGATTAAGTTCTTTCTGATTGACGACATACTGCAGGGTCTTGTGAATGGTGATCAAGTCTACATGATCACCATAGAGATAGTGATGCCATATTTTAAAAGCAAATTCTATAGCTGCCAACTCGAGATCAAGAGTTGGGTAATTCTTCTCATTAACCTTAAACTGTCTCGAAGGCATAGGCAATAACCTTACCATTTTGCATCAATACAGAACCAAGTCCAACTCTGGACGCATGATAATACACAACAAAGCCTTTTGTACCCGTGATAATGCTCAACTACACTTCATCCAATTTTAAGTGTAGGCGATCACAATCTAGTATAAGCCCAACGAAGAGTTGGGGTCGATCCCACAGGGAGTGATACGTAGAGAATTCACTTACGATGTGAAAGAGGTGTTCTAGTCGGGTGTAGGAATAGAATTTATCGAAACAATTAAATTGCGTTGCAGGGGTTGACAACTAGTGTCAAATAGGGGATTACATTTGTCCATTAACAACTACAAAAATAGGGGAGTATTCAAGTAGAGAGGGCTCATTGGGGATGTGATTGATCAATTGGTAATTTCACTATACGAGTGATTACTATTTATTAAAAACCATTGAATCTTAGAGGGTAGGAGAGACTTTATACGTAATAGCCATCTCTCTATCAACTATCACTATTCAACATAGTTTTGTCGAATCTTGACAAGCATAACAATTATGAACAATCCAAAACCTCAATTAATCTACTCTCTCGAGCAAGATTAGTAGGATCAAATTAAGACTCACTTTCTCAAGCTGAATCCACCCCAACCCAATCACTACAATCATCAATTGATAACTTTAATTCTAAAAACTCTTTCTAAGGCAAGCATAGCATACTAGGCTAGAACTGTATTTGCAACTACAATTCATGAATTAAAAACACAGTTATCAATCGAACCACTTCAAAACATCAAATAAATCAGTAATTGCTAACTCCCATAAGCTAATTGAGACAATTAATCACATAATCACACTCCGAACAATGGGGGTTTTAGACACACATTATAAAAAGCAGGTAAATATTACTAACTATGTTCTCCATCAGCTGTATAACAAAATTCTAGTCTTCACAAAGCTTTAAATCAAAACCTAACTTAAAATTCTACTAAAAAACTCCAAAACAATGTTTGGGATGAAAAACTCAAAGTAAGAACTCGCAAACACTATGAATATTCGCTCGAAATTTTGGAACTCCTTTTCATCATTTAAAACTTTTCATTTATACTCGTCTAGATTTTTAGCTTTTTGATCAATCGACATAATTTGTCAAGCATTGCCAACCAAGTCGGTGATGTGCCAAGTGTCTCTCTTTATCGCCTTCTTGACTTTCCTCTTCACAATTCAAGTTTTGTAACTGTAGGCGGTAAGGATCCTTATCACCGATCAATTCAGCGTTTCACCGAAATTCCTTTTCCTTCGTCGAGTTGGCTTTTCCCGAAGTATGGCACGATGTAACTTTAGGCGAGCCAAAGTACCACTTAGCAAGTCACCGAGTGGTCTTGGTGATCATCAACTTTTCTTATCTTTAGATTTTTCATTTTTTACGCTCTTTTTTCCCTGGTAATGTCCTTACCTTGCTCTTTTGCCTTCATAGTTGTAAAGTAGTACATAAACATTAGTTTAGAGCATAAGATAGGCATTGAGGACACTAAAACTATGAATATTACACCCTAAATGAGTCGAAATCTCAGACTCATCAACACCCACAACTTAAACTTTTGCTTGTCCTCAAGTAAAACACAATATCAATCATTTCAACAAGGATGTCTACAAATAGTGCTACTCAAGACTTAACATGAATGCACACAAGAGGTTCACACTACCTATGTAATGTTCAATTATTCACTCTAAGTTTCAAACTGTGACTGGTCTTTATCGTGTAGACTGCAAGATTACAATGCTTGCTTCAAATGCAAGTTCAAGATCAACAAAAACATTAAAATACCCTCGCACCAAGAATTATTCCATGCTCAGACAAAACTAATCAAATTTCAAGAATTTCAGAATCAAAAGCAACTCTCACAGTCTCAAAGATAAACACATGCATGAATGAATTTACCCATAGGTTTGCCCGTATTTTCCAACAAACATGACTTTCAACTCACTCAAGATCAGAAAGGTCTTTCAAGGCTTGTAACGGGGCTGAGGGTAATGGTATGAACATTTTGGCTCTGTGAATTCTATCTTCATGAAGCATGGCATGCATGTCACTTGTTCTCATTCTCTTTCACACTTTATTCTTTTCACAATCCACCCTATGTTCTTTTGAGCATAATTCTTTAGAGACTCCCTTTCTTTTATCCATTTCAAAAACTTTATTTCAACAATTCTTTTCTTTTTCGATCTTTTTCTTCTTCCACTTTTCTCTTTTCTCTTTTTTTTTTTACATGGAGGTGTTCCATCTTTTTCAAGATGATCCTTGAAGGGAAAATCTCTCAAACTTCTTGACTTTCCCCCTTTTTCACCACTTAGGCTATTCAAAATAACAAATGCTCCATGAATATTTTAGGTGGGAATGAAAGAGGTCAAGTGTGTTCAAGTTTCATTCAAAGAAAATGATAGGCTCAAATAGTGCCAAGCAAGGTTCTCACTCTCACAATGTGGTCAGAAAGAAGTATAAAGATAATTTTGGTTCACTCTCCATAATGATGCCTAAGATCATCTGTATGATTCACCTATATTAGCCAATTGAACAAACACGGTAAATTCTAGGTATTATCAACCACACATTTCAAGGCACCCTCACCACACAAGACATTCAACACAATCATCAAACAAAACTATAAAATTTTAGCTAGCATGCAACCATCATCACAAGATTCATTTCAACAAGAGGCCAGATAGAATGAGATGGTAAGAGTTCACATATGACTTATGCAACTCAAGTTTGCCTCATCGGAAACGCACATGCATATCGTTAAATCAAGAGCACTATTGAAGTAATCGGTATTGGTCAAACTGACACTCATATTTGCAAGAGAGCAGCCACAATCAAAAATATCAAGTGGTGACAAAAAAATTAATTCGAGTAAAAACCAACATTAACATTAAAACCAATTGAACAAACACCAATATATACCAATAAAATCCAGCATTCATACAAGAATTTACACACAACACAAAAAACAATAATAATATCCATAAAATAGCCCAAAAGAGGTAGAGATGGATGTACCTCACTTCGCAAAACTAGACTAGCAATTGTCCTCAAATGCAAAGAAATAAAAAAGTCTAAACAAGAAACTGAAAGAGAGTCAAAATCCCCATGTCAGGCTAAGGTTGAGGTGGATTATGCATGTCTGGGCATCAGTGCCCAGCTCCGCACTATCCTTTGCTTCACTGGAGCCCACCATAAATGTGTCCCTAAAAAATGCCTCAACAGTTGTATGTACCATCTCCCCCTCGAGGTCCTCTAATTCATCATATACACCTGCAACACGAATACCAAGCTCCTCTTCATTAGTCTCGGGAGCCTCTGAATCAGCATCCTCATCAACCCTAGACAAATCTCACGTCGTAGTAGCCAGAGGGATCTAAGAACTGGCTAGGAAATCTATGCTCAGAAAATTAGGGAGGTCCACCCTACCGAATAATAACGAAAGATATTTGAATTTTAGTTTCTCCACATTATTCCTCAACCCAACAATATCGGTCTTCAAGATCATCACATCATCAAACACTCTCTCACCGTAGTCACAAGCCACCACACTCAAAGTGAGGGTATCCAACGCTAATCTATGTGCATTCATAATCTCCCGGTGCTCTCTGAACTCAACCCTGATGGGGGCTAAGGTAGCACCAATTGCCCTCTACATAAGCCCAGGTACAACTACCTCTACCTGGGAAGCAGAAACATTCGCAGACTCGGCCAAATGGCCCATCTTAAACAAAATGCTTTGGTCAACAGGGGTCGGGAAGCAGCAACAACAGAAGAACTGGGAACAATAGAAGTGGCAGCAGTAGGAATATAGGACGCATTAGTCAACGTATCGGGGTACCTAAAGGTTCACCGGCCTAAGTAGAAAGAACTACATTTGTCAGCAACATTTCCATATCAACCACCGGGGAAACATCCACCTGTGTAGCTTTCCTCTTCTCGACCTCATCTCTAGTGTACTTGGCCTATATCCTTCTATTGTTAGTAGAAGAAGTGGGAGTCACTTCCAAATCCGTCTTCTCAATCAAAGGCACCCCAACACGTATATATAACTCTGTGATCAACATCAAAAATATGAGAGAAGTGTGACTCTGCTTAGCCCTCATGGCCATCTCCTACTCAATAATCAGACCAAGATTTAGTCTCTCCCGGTCCATGATACAACCCAACAATGCAGCCTTCGGAAGCCTAAGAATAGACTTGTTCTGTGATGGCATCAAGATGTCTCTGATGAACCTCAACCAATATCTAGCAGCCACATTCAGATCCTTTTTCTATATAGGGACACCTACCTCAATCCATGGCGGTGTAATGTCTGAAATCAATGGTGCTATTTAACCATTCAAGTCATTGAGGGTTTTCTTTGTATCTGATCCACCAAGAAGTGGATTACATTCAGCACCCTAGCCCCTTATTGATGTCAGAGCTGTTGCATTTAACCTTCATGTCCCGCACCACTATAGGATATACCGGCTTGAATGAGCTAGCCTTCTTCTTCCCCTTAGTAACTAGCTTAGCGTGCTCTGTATAAAACTCCCAGACCCAGGAACAAATGTAGGAGCTTCGGGGTTTGGTGAAGATCTCAAATTTGTGGAATCTAATAGTGTTCCACACCTCCGAATATATTTCTACTACTACATCTGTGGACAATCTCTTCTCCTCAAGAATGGTCCTCTAATCCTCGACCATAAGTTTGTTCAACGACCGAGTTGAGGGGCCTAAACTGGAGGCACCTGCTTGAGAATCTTAGCCAAAGGTGGAGGAGGCACTTTGATCCTGGTTTGATCATGTAATGATTTGGAGCGTAGATTCACTCTCCTAGTATAGAGGGTCTAATCATCATTCGACTTAGACACGGAGATCGGTGATCTATCCCCTGAGTTTCCCTCACCGTCAAACTCAGATGTGGTGAGGTGGGTCGTATAGACACCAATGCTGTCGGAGCTCTCCTCAGCCAGACTTGGTTGTACGGGGCCCTTACCCTTGCCTTTCCCCTCTCTTTGAGGAGGTTTTGTGTGTGTTGTCTGGGACGGTGTAACATCTTCGTTAATCACAATGCCCCGTGCACGTTTGCTGGGTGGTTGATTTCTACCTACAACCTTAGGTCTAGCCATACATGTAAAACAACATCAAATAGACCAATACGTTAGAAAAAATTCAAAAAATTATCAACTTAGAAAAATATGCAGTAAAGCTCGCTTACTGATTCGGCAAGTCGCAACACCCATTCGGCAAACCAGATCGGGCTCGCAGAATGTTCCAGATAAAAAAATTTCTGAGTTCAACACATTTCAGTGATGTGCAGGCCTTTGGGTTAATTGCATTCATCATTTGGTAACACTTTCTAAAATTTGTGGCATAGAAAGACGATCTAACAAACATTCGACAAGCTCAGGCGTATCGCAGAATGTAATAGAAACATTTCAACAATTTTAAGGATAAAAAGGCGATTTAGGGGTCGTTGGGCGAACCTCTGAACCATTCGGCGAGCTCGGCTAAGCTCACCAAAAGGTCTTTCGTGCCAGATTTTTACCCCGACCTTCAATTCCTAACCCGCAGCCAATGATACTTAAATTAAACACCTATTCTATGCAATTAACCCCAGACCCATAATATTAATGACTTCACGATACTCAAACTTCCCTCAATTTGTCCAAAACTTCCCAATCGACATCTTTTACCCTTAAGAACGTCACCCGCTCTATAATTGGAAAAAATCAGTCAATCGGAGCAATTGAGGTTACTCCGACTTAACCTATACCAGAGCCAACATTTGATCAACACAAACCCAAAATTTTATTATTCACACAAGCGGGATACTATAGTTATATGCCAAAATTCGCATAAACAAAGTACAACAAGGGCACACACTAACAACAAACATTCAAACAATCATTATTACACACATAAATCAACAGGGAAACGATCATGCATTTGGAAACTACTAAAAATTTAAAGGCGGGGTTCGGATAACCAACCACAAAATTTAATAGATGAATGCTAGGCAAGAGAATCGAGGAAAATGCACAAAATTTCCCCTCGAGCAATTGATCCCACGCACAACAACAACAACAAGAAGGTAAACTATTGTTGTGAAAGTGAAAAAGTCAGAAAATAAGAAATGAAGGGATTTTTTTAATTTAAAAATGGATTAGGCCTTTTGACCATTCATTGCGCGCGCCATGCGGCGACGCCCAGTTATGTCGCCGACCATTTGACAATGCGCTGAATGGCTCTTTACTCCACTCAGTTTCACAGAACCTCTAGCTAATTAGTTGGTCCAAATGGTGATACAAATTAGGCTTACCGACCTTTTCAGCAAGTCGCCAACTGGTACCTAGTCTCACCTAATTTCTCTTCTTCCCAAAACTTTGAATTTTCAACTTGCCCATCTAACAACTGTTATTGAAACAGTAATAATAAAATCTAAGAAGCCTGGGTTGCCTCCCACGAAGTGCCTTATTTAAAATCGTGGCACAAAGAAGATACGCTTTCGCGATTCATTCTTTGGGTTTGCCATGGTTTTACTTGGTAATCCTTTTTTTCTCTTGGGTTCAAATGAATAAAGATTTGACCCATTTGTGATTCCAGCTGTTTCATGGACACTGAGTGAGAAGTTACCGTCTAGTTTAGAGTTGAGACGTCTTCTTTCATCTTCTTGAGCACTTTATCCGACCCTTCCACTTTATTGAGAATGCGTGCAGGCATATCTTTAGTGCAGAAATTTTTCGTGTCAGCCTTTTGCTCTTTTGGATTTTGATGCTCATGAGGAGTTACATATCTTTCTTTCGCAATGTCTCCCTCTCTCAAGTTTGTACCAAGGTCACACCACTCCATAACACGGTCTTCCCAACCTTCATCACGCTCTCTATTCCATCATTGGTTCCCGCCTTGCCTTGGATAATTTTGTCGGAAACCTCTTCCCTGATTTTCTAGAAAGTGTGCCTCTTCATTGTACGAAGCTTCAAAGTGCACATCATCATGATTTACTCTGCTAACTACAACTGTGTTCACATCCTTAGAACCACTACCTATGACATGTTTCGACAAAATATCCATTTGCGTCATCATTTTAGCCATGTTTTCATCCCGCTCTTGGTCTTTTTTCTATTTGTTCCTTTACTCCTGAAGGTCAAAGAATATATTTGATCTTCCCTAGTGTACCAAGCATGATTTATCTTCGTCATCCCATCAAGAAGTGTCTATGCTATTTCAAAAGGTTGCTGAATAATTTCTCCTTGGACAAGCTGGTCAGCCACACCCTTGTTGATTGAATCTAGACTCCGGTAGAAATATTATAACAACACGTTGGTTAGGGGTCCATGAGTTGGACATTGGAGTAACAACTTCTGAAATCTCAGCCATGTATCATGGATTGGTTCATTGTGCAATCGTTTGAAGTGCTGAATATTATCTCTCAATGCTATCATCTTCGAATGAGGGAATAATCCTATGTAGAACACCTCAACCATCTATTCCCAAGACGTAATTGTTCCCCTTGGTAGGTCAGCTACCATCGTTATTGCTTCCCCCATCAAAGAAAAAAGGAGCAACCAAAGTCGGACTAACTCATGTGTGATATTATTGAACGAAAATGGACAGCACACGTCCATAAAATTTGGGATGTGGTCATGCAGATCCTCATGAGCCAGCCCTCTGAAAAAACCCATCATTTGCAATACCTTCAACATCAAGCTAGTCACATAGAATACCGCATTTCCCATGACCAGATGTAAACGTATAGGACCTACACCACCCAATTGAGCTTTATTGACATTGTTCAAGTTACTGATGTCATCTTGATGTCAAAATTGGCTAGCGTTGCTCCTGTTCACGCTCATCTTGTGAATTGTTCAAAAGCAGCCAACAAAACACAAAAAAAAGCAGTAAGTTGATTAAACTAAAAATAAGATTATATCACAACTAAACTTCACTAAAAGAATTCTAAACACCACTCCCCGAAAGCGGCGCCATTTTTTATAATGCTCAACTACATTTCATCTAATTCTAAATGTAGGCTATCGCAATCTAGTATAAACCCAACGAATAGTTGTGATCGATCCCACACGGAGTGATATGGTAAAGAATTCAATTATGAAGTGAAAGACATGTTCTAGTCGGTTGTGGGAATAGAACTTATCGAAACAATTAAACTAAGTTGCAGGGGTTTATAACTAGGGTCAAATGAGGGGATTAGTTTTGTCAATTAACAACTACAAGAATAGGGTAGAATTCCAATAGAGAGGGGTCGTTGGGGATGTGATTAATTAATTGCTAATTTCGCTATACGGGTGATTACTATTTACTGAAAATCTTTGAATCTTAGAGGGTAGGCTAGACTTTAGATGTAATAGGCATCTCTCGATCAACTATCACAATTCAAGTGAGTTTTCTCGAACCTTGACAAGCATAACAATTATGAACAACTCAAAACCTCAATTAATCTACTTTCTCGAGGTAGATTAGTAGGATCGAATTAAGACTCACTTTATTAAGATGAATCCACAACAACCCACTTCAAAACAACAATTAAATCGGTAATTACTAACACCCATAAGCAAATTGAGACAATTAATCACATAATCACACCCCCCAACAATGGGGGTTTTAGCCACACATTATATAAAGCACGAAAATATTACAAACTATGTTCTCCATCAGCTGGGTACCAAAATTTGAGTCCTCACAGTGTTTGAAGAAATCAACTTAAAATCAAAACCCAACTTAAAATTCTACTCAATAACTCCAAAAACAATCTTTGGGATAAAAAATCAAAGTAAGAACTCTCAAACACACAAAACATTTGGAATTCCTTTTCATCATTTAAAAATTTGCATTTTTACTCTTCCAGGTTTTCATCTTTTGGACCGATCGGCGAAATTAGTTGAGCATTGCCGACCAGGTGGGCTATGTACCAAATGTCTCTCTTCATCACCTTCTTGACTTGCCTCTTCACAATTCAACTTTTGTTACTTTAGGCGATCAGGATCTTTATCGCTGATCCATTTGGTGGTTCACCGAATTGCAATTTTCATTATCGATTTGGCTTTTCCCGAGGAATTGCATGCTCTAACTTTAGGCCAGCTAATATACCACTCGGTGAGTAACCGATTTGTCTTGGTGATCGTCAGCTTTTAAAGCTTTTACACTCTTTTTTTCCCTATAATGTCCTTGCCTTGCTTTTTTGCCTTCATAGCTGCAAATTAGCACATGAACTTCAGTTTAGAGCATAAGATAGGATTTGAGGACACTAAAAATATGAATATTATGCTCTAATTGAGTCAAAATCCCAGACTCATCAACCCTTCCAGTACGGTCAACACTTGGTCAATAGTTAACCAAGTTTTCAATTCCTGAAAGCTATTCTCACAAGATTCAGACCATTGAAACTTAGCCATTTCTGAGTCAACTTTGTCAACGGGGAGGAAATAGATGTAAACCCCTCGACAAATCTTTAGTAAAAACTAGCGAATCCCAAGAAACACCTAATATCAGTTGCAGACGTGGCAGTGGGATAATTTTACAATGCTTCAACGTTTTGAGTATCAACTAGAATCCCTTCACCAGATACAATGTGGCAAAAGAACGCTACAGACTCAAGCCAAAACTCACACTTAGAAAATTTAGCATAAACATCTCGATCATTTAGAGTTTTGAGAACCATTCTAAGATGGATAGCATGATCCTCCATATTCCTTGAATAAATCAACATGTCATCAATGAATACACCCACAAACATGTCGATATATGGCTTAAATACTCTATTCATAAGATCCATGAATAGTGCATGAGCTTTAGCCAATCCAAAAGACATAACAAGAAACTCATAATGAGCGTAACGGGTCCTAAATGTCATATTCGGGATGTCATGTTCTCTTACCCTCAACTGATGATAGCCAGATCTGAGGTCTATCTTCGAAAAGTAAGATGCACACTGAAGTTTGTCGAAAAGGTCATCAATTCTCGGAAGAGGATACTTATTCTTTATGGTGACCTTGTTCAATTGGTGGTAGTCAATACATATCCTAAGAGAACCATCCTTATTCCTCACAAATAAGACTAGAGCACCCCAAGGTGAGACACTAGTCTGAATGAAACCCTTATTAAGAAGATCTTGCAACTGCTCTATTAACTGTTTTAACTCGGATGGAGCCATTATATATGGAATAATAGATATAGGTTGAGTATTGGGAAGAATGTCTATTCCGAAGTCTATTTCTCTTTCAGGAGCAACTCTGAGAAGAACATCTAGAAAAACCTCGGGAAACTCAGTCAGAACTGGAACTGACTGAATAGATGGTCTCTCGACACCAGATTAGTTAACTCGATCTAAGTGATAGATGTACCCCTTAGAGACTAAATTTTTGGCCTTAAGTTATGAAATAAAATAACCCTTAGGCATTTCTGAATTGCTCCTCCACTCTAAAATAGGCTCATTAGGAAACTGAAATGGGACTACTCAAGTTCTACAATCAATTGAGGCATAAGTAGCATGAAGCCAGTTCATACCCAAAATAACATCAAAATACACCATATCTAGCTTAACTAACTCTATCATGGTGTCCTTGTGATTGAAAAATATGGTACAACCACGATAGGCTATTTTCGGTAGAATAAAATCACCAATTTGTGTGGGAAAATAGAAAGGCTTAAGAAGTTCTTTGAGGGAAATACCAAACTTCATGGTTACATAGGGAGTCACAAAAGAAAAATTCACACCACGATCAAGTAATGCATAAACATCAAAAGTAAAGACTTTGAGCATATTCGTGACAACATCGGGTGAATTTTTCTGATCCTAGAGACTAGCTATAACATACATACAGTTTACACCCCCTCCTATTCCTGAAGCAGTTCATCTCTAAATATCTCTATCTGTTGGAGTTGTTGTAGAAGATTGGGCTATATTGCCCCCATTTCTCTTCCTATTCTTGGGGAATTCCTTAGAAAAGTTACATTTCTTCCCACACTTGTAGAAAAGATCTATACCAACACGAAATTCTCCCATATGGAGCTTACTACACTTACCATAGACAAAGTTGCGAGGGAACCCTTGCGCCACACTACCCTGCGACTGAGAACCTTCAACTCTAAAATTCTAGTGTACTGATTCATATAATCATTCTTGTTCCTTGGTGCAGGCGCACTAGCTGACAATAGAGCAAGTCCAGATGACCTCTTCTGAAAGGTTAATCGGCTCATCTTCTATGTTTTTTGCTTGTTGGACTAACGAACTTCTATTTTAGCCTTCTTGCGATGGAACTCTTAACAGACCTTCAATTTGTGTTCTTCAACCTGCTGCACATGGATAATAAGCCTTGCTATTTCCATGTCCTATATCAACATAGCAGCCTTACCCTTTTTGCTTGACTACTTGGATAGTCCAGACACAAATAGACTCAACCTACTCCTCATATCAACAACCATCTCCGTAGTATAGCGGGACAGTTGAGTGAACTTGAGGTTGTACTCCTGCACACTCATGGACTTCTTTTTCAGATTCAGAAATTCTCTTACCTTCTCTTCCCTTAGTTCGGGGGGAAAGAAGTGCCCTAAGAAAGCATCTTCAAACACAACCCAATTCAATTATGGTGCCTGATGTTTGCGTAATCAAGGACAGAACTTCCAGTGCAAGTGTCTACGATCATGCAAGAGTAGAATAACCCAACCAAGGGTTGGGATCGTCCCAAGAGTGTGGTTTTGAGAATTAATAGAAAAATGAAATTTTGTTCTAACTAGTCGTAGGTAAAGACAGTAATGAATAAAAACATTGTAAATCAAAGGTGGACACAAATGTGTCAAGTATCGATTTGGGGGTTTGTCACAAGTAAGCTAAAATTAGTGAAATCAACAGGAAAAATCTAACAATGCGAAGGGGATTCTTGGGATGTGATCGGAATACGGGTTAATCTAAATTATTGGGTACATGCTTTCGATAGAGAATTTATAGAGTAATAGTAACTAGGCTAAGCTATACGTGGGAATAAATTCTCTCTCAAGCAACTTACCCCGTTTCAAATGGGTTCCTCTCAGACACCCACTTGCCGCATGAAGACCAGCCTACTGCTTACCCCACTCACTCTCTTGAGCTGAGTGTTAGGATATGGGACTAGGGTTCACTCTCTCGAGCTGAACCTCATGCCGACCCACTCCTTAGGCCACCAATCTAGTAGTCTTGGTTTCGCGACCTCTCTCTCTAGAAGTCGAAAACACAAAAATAATTATTTTTTACAACTACAAATTTTATAAACTCATCCACAACTACTAGATGAAATCACCATTAAACTACATCTAATCTATCAGCAAATAGGACCCAACAATAATCTTACCCCTTATTCGCTAAATCACACACCAAGAATTGGGGTTTTTAGCCACACATCAAGAGATAAAAATTTATACCTAAATGAGTTTGCATTCAAATGGGTATGAAGATTTAAGTCTTGTTACAGGCCAAGAATGAAGAATCCAAGAGACCTAAGTCCAAATCCTTGGAGATAAAACCCTCTTCTACTTCAAGTGTTGAAAACCTTCTCAAACTTTGAGAAAGAATATCAAAAAGTACTATTCTATATAAAAATTATAAGATATTTTAGACTCTTTAAACTACAACACTAACTAGTATTTATAACTTTCACAGATTTGTGCTACAGCGGATCATTCGGTGTCGTTAGTCGGAATCGCCGATCGACTGGGCGATTCGCCATTTGGTATAGTTCATCGCGGTCTTGCACCAGCCTTCATCATCATCTTGCTCTGAGTCATTGGGCAACATGGTACTGCTTTGTCGAACTGCTCAGCGATGCATCGACTGCTCCCTTTTTCCATTGACTTGATCCTTTCCTTCAGGGCTCCGCAAACTGGAACAAAAGGTGAATAGAGACCCTTCGGCGACTTGCCAAGTGGACTTGACGAACCTCAAGCCTTCATTTTCTTCATTCTTTTCACCCCTTTTGTTCCTTTTTTGCGATGTAGTGTCCATTCTTTCCTTCAAACATCAAATACCTGCAACTTACGGGTTTTCATCAGATATTGAGATCAAATAATCATTTGAGGACACAATTTCTATTGAAATAAATCCCTAAATGAGTCCAATTTGTGGACTAATCAGTGCCCCCTCGAACCTGTTCTTCTTCCACTAATCAAACTATATCCTTGCAATGCCCTTGAGCTGGTAAGAATGACCTCAAAAAACTTCTGAAGTTCATCCACAAAGTTTTCAGGATCCTCATAGAGTTTTGACGTAGAAAAACTTTGGGGGTACTCATTCTAAGAAATTCTCAGACTCTGGATGCTTTATTCCCATCTTTATATCAGGCTCCTTGGGGACCAACATGTGTTATCACCACTTAAGTCAACATATGAATTGCATTTCTGAACTAAGAATTGGTGAGATCTCCCTGAGGTGGTTGCACTTCTAGTGCATTGGGGACCTCTTCATCTTGAGGATTAACATTCCACCTAGCAGGAAGTCCTAGAACAACTCTTTATAGAGGCATGATCTAACAAATACACGGAAGCATGATTTAGAAGAAACTTCTATAAAGTTGAACTCTATCGCACGAAAAAGGAGCAAGAAGGAAGGGAAATGTTTCCTAAATGTTGTATACTTCTTATTATGGATGTGGGGTTCTTTACATTAATAGAAAGGAGTCTATCGACACAGCTTCAAATACACCTTAGAACTCTTGAACTTTGTGCTATGATGCCATATTTGTGATGACCCGAGCGTACACCCTTGACGTAACTGGCACTTGAGAACCATTTCTTATCCCATAATGAATCTTTGGCATGGCTACACGACTTACATGACATTACACAATACACGAAAGCTTAAATAGGAGAACAATTAGACATTTAAGAAAGTCTTAACAATATTGTGTTGCAAATACTTAACATGAATTACGAGTTAACAAAACACCTTGAGAAAATAATGGAAACATCTAATTCAGTCCGTCTTTGAATCCTCTAACAATGTAAGATATATGTTAGGATAAGACCCACAACATCTCCCAAAACTACTAAACTGCAAGGAAAATAAGTCTCTCAGAAGCAAAAAGGTCTCATATAATACTGTCTGCAAATGGATAGTGATCATAAAAAAGAGCATGTTCATGATCCTAAGCACTTTTATCTACATCTTAAAATGATACAGGTCGAATGCTGTCAGTACATTGAATGTACTGGTAAGTGAAAAGGTTATAGTAAACAACTTACTCGCTTGAATGACTAAAAGTAACATAACTAGATCAATACATTAATATAAAATATAAACCATATAAGCTTTACAATATTATATACAATGCAAACAAGATGCAAATAATATACTTTATTTGTGGAGAGTTTCTCTAACCGGCAACCATTACCATGATCCTATAAATGATACAACGTTTCACCCACGTTTCCAGGGACATCCTATACTTTGTTAGAATATAGGATGATATCATGACTATGGATCAATCTAATTGGCCTTCTCAGAGATAGTGATGAGATGTATGAAGAATCAATGCTATCCTATCCTACCTTGGCTACATAATTTTATGGGACTTCTGAATCATAAGATACTCTAACTCAACCTTGTGCTCGATAATACTCTCAAAATAATGGAAATAGTATTATGGTTGATTAGTCCACAAATGGGAATCATTTAGGGCTATATTTTAATAGAAATTGTCCTCAAATGCTTATTTTATCTCAATATCTGATGAAAACCCTTAAGTTTAGGGTATGTGATGTTTTTAGGAAAGAATGGACACTACATCGCAAAAAGGAACGAAAAGGCTGAAAAGAACGAAGAAATCAAGGCCTCAGGATCGCCGAGTCCACTTCGCCAGTCGTCGAAGGGTCTCACTTTGCCGTTTGTTCCAGTGTACTAAGCCCTGAAGGAAATGATCAAGTCAGTAGAAAGAAAGAACAGTTGGCACATCGTCGATAAGTTCTGCGAAGGAGTACTATGTCGCCCTATGACCCAGAGCACGACAACCGACAGATAGTGCAAAACGGCGATGAACTACACCAAAGGGAGAATCGCCAAGTTGATCGGCGATTCTGACTAATGTCACCGAGTGGTCTGCTGCAGCATAAATTTTTTGAAAATAATAAACACTCGTTAAGAGTTATAGCTTAATATCTAATTTTTAGTGAGAAAAGAAATTATTATAATTTTCATATATAATAGTACTTTTTATTTTGCTTCGAGTTTGAGAGGGTTTTGGAAACTTGAAGAAGAAGAGGCTTTCATCTCCAAGGATTTGGACTTGGGTCTCTTGATTTCTTTATTCTTGGCTTGTAACAAGACTTAAATCTTCATACCCATTTGAATGCAATATAATTTAGGTATAAATTTCTATCTCTTGATGTGTCGCTAAAACCCCCCATTCTTGGGGTCCGATTTAGCGAATATGCGTTAATATTGTTGTTGGGTCTTGCTTGTTGATAGATTAAATGTAGTTTAATGGTGATTTCACCTAGTAGTTGTGGTTGAATTTAATGGATTTGAAGTTGCAAATACAAGTCCAACCATGAGTTTTTGGCTTGCTCGAGAGAGAGGTCGCGAAACCAAGACTGCTAGACTAATGGCCTAAGGAGTAGGTCAACATGGGGTTCATCCCGAGAGGGTGAGCCCTAGTGCCACATCCTAACACTCAGCTAGAGAGAGTGAGTGGGGTAAGGTGTAGGCTGGTCTTTATGCGACAAGTGGGTTTCCGAGAGGAACCTATTTGAAACGGGGTAAGTTGCTCAGAGATAATTTATTCCAACGTATAGCTTAGCCTAGTCACTATTACTCTATAAATTCTCTATCGAAAGCATGTACCCAATAATTTAGATTAACCCGTCTTCCGCTCACATCCCAAGAATCCCCCTCTCATTATTTGATATTTCTTATAGATTTCGCTAATTTTAGCTTACTTGTGACAAAAATCCCAAATCAATATTTGACACTTTTGTGTCCCCTTTTAATTTACAATGTTTTTAATCGTTAATATCTTTAGCTACGACCAGTTAGAACTAAATTTTAATTTTCTATAAATTCTCAAAACCACTTCATTGGGACGATCCCAAGCCTCGGTTGGGTTACTATATTATCGATGATCGTAGACACTTGAATCGAAAGTAGTGTCATTGGTCACGATAAGCATCAAAATGGCGTCGTTGCCTGGGAGTGGTGTTATTTGGGAATTCTTAGTTATGTATAATTTTTTATTCTTTATAGTTTTAGTTTTACTAATCTAAATTGTAGTTTTGTTTTGCTAGTTTGAATATCAAAGCAAGGAACTAAGGATGGAAAATCATTATGGATATCACACGGATCATCCCCTTTTGAAACTATTGAACCTTAGGGACAACCTCTTGACCTTTAAATAGGTAGGGGATGAGACGATTCTGAAAATATGGCTGATGTTTCAAGCGGTGCTGCAACCATGCCCAACTCACGGAGTGACGGACAAGGGACTACTGGAGTACTTTTATAGGGGTCTAGGATCGGAGAATAGAGTTATAGCCGATAAAATTTGCGAGGGTAGTATGCTACACCAGTCCCTATGAAGTTGTAGAAAAACTCCTTGATGGCATGGTAGATGACAACAACGAATCCAAAAAGAAGCGGGAGTGGGACGCACTAGTTACCCAGTTGGATGTTCAATCCACCTGAGTCATGGAATTGGAGGTATAAGTCGTGGGGAAACAAAAAATACTTCTCCCTCTGAGAGTGTAAATGTGGGAAGGAGTAGGGAGGTGTGCAAGATGATGAAGTTCTTTCACTTATTCAAAAAAAAATTGAGGCATATGAGAGAGTATGTTGAATGAGATGAAAAAGAACATCGAAATGCTAAACGAAGTGTCAACTTCTCACTCCATAACTATTGAGTTGGAGGATGTTCAAATTGGCCATTTGATATCAGGTCACCATTCGCCGAGGACTTGCCTAATTACCACATGGGTGACTCCGAAAATGAAGAACAGTTGTTGACTTACATCATTCCACGATGTTAACTAAGGCGTTGTTTGGGAGGCAACCCAAAACCCCTTAATATTTTATATTTTCATGTCAGTAAAATAATGAGGAGTTGTTGGTATAGGTTGAAGTGTGAGAAGTGCTCGAAAAGTGTAGGGTGACAAGCAACAGATCCAATTGGTGAGTCGCCGAAGAGGTCGGCAAACTCAACCTTATTCGCCATTTGACTCCAAACATCCCCAAAATTAGAGCCTGTAAAACTCGCAAAACTTGACAAATCATTGGCTCATCGCCAACTATGTTGGCGATCTAGACGGAGACTGTCGTTTGAACACCCAGGTTTACTGGAAAGATCTATAACACTCAGCGAAATAGGTGATTGGTCAGCGACACACCAACTGATTCAGCGATTCGTACTAAGATCGTCGGGTAAGTAGGAATTTAGAAAGCGGTTGAGTAAAGGTGAAGCACAGTGGATGTTAAGCATTCGAGAAAGTAGGTTGAAAATAAGCGTGTTGGGTTGCTTAGCGTTGTTGTGTACAATTTGTTGAATCACTCAACGACTCGCTTAACGTCCCCACCACGCCTTACTTTTAATGCTAAAATTGTGAAAGGTCTACACCCAAAGTTGTAGAAGAGCCATGTCGCCCTGACAGATGGAACAACCGCATAGCTAGGATCACTTCTTTACCTCATTATTTTTCCTACTTATTTTTATTTTTGGGTAGTTTTAATCGCAATTGAGGACAAATGTTTTTATTTGTGGTGGGGTGAGGCCCACACTTTTTGTGTTGACAGATACGTTTTGTGTATATATTTGGGCTGTCTATTTATAAATTGTGTTTACATTAGTTTTTGTGGATGTTTGAGCTTGTGGCTCCTTTTATTTTAAATTGCAAAACAATTTTGATCCTTCCAAAATATTTTGAATTTTTTGCACATTTTCCACCCCTCGTGTGTTGAATGTGGTTGTTCTTTTGCAAATATTTAAGTCTCGGTTCCAATCAATACCGATGACTTGAATAGTGCTCTCAATCGAACGAACATGAATGCGCAACTAAGATGAGGCCAAATGAAGTTGAATAGATAATATGTGAACTCTTTGCATCTCGTTATGACTTACCTTGTATCAAATTGATTCTCGTGTGATGATCATTGCACACTAGCAAAAGAGTGGAGTCTTGTTTAACTTTTATAGTGTCAATGCCTAGTGTGATGGGCTTACCTTTGAACTATGCATGATAGATCCTAGAATTTTCCCCGTTGGTCCGGTCAACTATGTGATGTTATCTCTTGATATGATCTTAAGCAACTTCTATGAGAGTGAGCCAATTTGACATATACTTCTTTTGTGACGTACCTTGTGAGTGTGTAATTCTCTCTTGAACCCCCCTTGTCCCTTACCTTTCTTTGGAAGAAACTTGATGTAAACTAGAACTTTTTTAATCCATCACCCATAATCCTCATGAAGTTGTGGTTAGTTTTAATAGCTAACTTAGGCCAAAAGCCTATGTTGGGGGTGTGGTGAAAGAAAAGGCAAATCAAGAAGTGCAGGAAAGCCCTTCCTACCCATGGTTTTGAGGAAAATGGAACCGGTCAAAACAATCCATGGAATGTGAATAATAGGATGACTTATGAGCACTTAAGAGAATGATGAAAAGAATGGAAATGTTGCGAGCACCACACCTCATGAGGATGAAAGTCATTGAGCCTAAAATACCATAACTTTGCACTCAGCCCATTACAAGCCTTAAAAAGACCTTTTTGATCTTGAGTGAGCTGAAACAAATGTTGATTAGAAAATACGGGCAAACCTATGGGTGAAAGCATGGATTGTGTTCTTCCTTGTGAGAGTGAGCGTTGCATCTAATTCCAAAGCTTTTAACTGCGAACCATGTGTGAATTTGGAATCATACTTTCTGTGAGGGCATTTGAACACTATAGTTGAGCTTGAACTTGCATTTGAAGCAAGTATTGTGAGCATGAGAATATTTGGTAATGGTGTGTCACAACTTGAATCTCTAAGTACACAATTGATCGCTGCATAAGTAAATTAAGTCTTGATGTGTGCATTCATGATTGAGTCTAGTGTAGCACTATTTGAGATACCCTTTCTGAACGGCTGAACTTGAGTTTGCTTGAGAACAAGAAAAAGTTTAAGTTGGGAGTGTTGATTAGTCCACAAATGGGACTCATTTAGGGCTATATTTTAATAGAAATTGTGTCCTCAAATGCTTATTTTATCTCCATATTTGATTAAAACCCTTAAGTTTCAGGTATATGGTGTTTTTAGGAAAGCATGGTCACTACATCGCAAAAAGGAATGAAAAGGCTGAAAAGAATGATGAAATAAAGGCCTGAGGATCGCCGAGTCCACTTGGCTAGTTGCCGAAGGGTCTCACTTAGCCTTTTGTTCCTGTGTGCTGAGCCATTAAGGAAAGGATCAAGTCGGTGGAAAAAAAGAGCAGTCGACGCATCGCCGAGAAGTTCTGCGAAGCAGTACTATGTCACCCATTGACCGAGAGAATGACGATGCCAAAGGATGGTGAAAAACAGCGATGAACTACACCAAAGGGCGAATAGCCGAGTTGATCCGTGATTCCGACTAATGTCACCGAATGATCCGCTCAACACAAATTTTTTGAAAACTATAAATACTCATTGAGAGTTATAGCTTAGTATCAGATTTTTAGTGCGAAAAACAATTATTATATTTTTCATATTTAATAGCACTTTTTTTTTGCTTTTGAGTTTAAGAGGGTTTTGGAAACTTGAAGAAGAAGAGTGTTTCATCTCCAAGGATTTGGACTTGGCTCTCTTGATTTCTTCATTCTTGGCCTGTAAGATGACCTAAATCTTCATACCCATGTGAATGCAAGATCATTTAGGTATAAATTTCTATCTCTTGATGTGTGCCTAAAAACCCCATTCTTGGGGTGTGATTTAATTAATATGGGTTAATATTGTTGTTGGGTCTTGCTTGTTGATAGATTAAATGTAGTTTAATGGTGATTTCACCTAGTAGTTGTGGTTCAATTTATTGGGTTTGTAGTTGCAAATACAAGTGCACCCATGTGTTTTCGGCTTGCTCGAGAGATAGGTTGTGAAACCAACACTGCTATACTTATGGCCTAAGGAGTGGGTCGACATGAGGTTCAGCCTTAGAGGGTGAGCCCTAGTCCCATATCCTTACACTCAGCTTGAGAGAGTGAGTAGGGTAAGGCGTAGGCTAGTCTTCATGCGGCAAGTGAGTTTCCGAGAGAAACCCATTTGAAACGGGGTAAGTTGCTCGAGAGAGAATTTATTCCCACGTATAGCTTAGCCTAGTCACTATTACTCTATAAATTCTCTATAGAAAGCATGTACCCAATAATTTAGATTAACCCATATTCCGGTCACATCCCAAGAATCACCCTCTCATTATTCGATTTTTCTTGTTGATTTTACTAATTTTAGCTTACTTGTGACAAAACCCCCAAATCGATATTTGACACTTTTGTGTCCCCTTTTAATTTACAATGTTTTTAATCGTTAATATCTTTAGCTACGACTAGTTAGAACTAAATTTTATTTTTCTATAAATTCACAAAACCACTCCCTTGGACGATCCCAACCCTTGGTTGGGTTACTATATTATCGACGATTGTCGACACTTGAATGAGAAGTAGTGTCGTTGGTCACGATAAGAATTAATGCTCAATTCACCCATTACAAGGAATGGAACTCTTACATCATTGGAATAATTTTCAAAACATTAGACGTGCATACATTTTTGAAAACAGGTACTTATGAACTTATCTTTCATGTCCAATAATCAATAGAGGTACATAAGTAAATATGGATATGTAAATAACATTTGGAAGATCTTAAGTATTTATGAAATAGAACTTTTACACTTTCCTCTTAACTTTATTTTGATTTGAAAAAATGTGAATTTTAAGAGTCATGATTAGGATATATAGGATCTCTCAATGATTAATGGAGGCTTAGATTGTTTGTATTACAAGAAGAGTGAAGACACGATTGGAAAGAACGCATATGGGGCGAAGAACAGAGAAGAAAGGAGATTGACGTACCTAGGGTATCCTTTGCGCGCCGCACCAGCCCCTAAAGTACTGGGGCTGCTTTTGGGCGCACTGCACGCCCAGGACGTCAGCTCCACTTGCGCTACGGGGGCGTGTCACCCAAGCCGCGAGCCCAGAAAAATCGAAGAATTTTCTTTTCAATCTTTTGGTCTGAATTCATCTAAAATTGATTGGTTTCTTTCAAAAAAAATTGATTCATAAACCCAACATAATTCCATTGAATTCACACTCAAATTCTATTACGAAACACCACTCATTCGCAAAACCATCACCTCAAGAACTCAAAAGCCCCATTGATTAAAAAAATGGGTTAAAACTTCCAGAAACTTTACATAAAACGATTTCATGGACAACTTAATGAACGAAATAGATTATTGGTATGAGGATGAACAAACCATCACTATGAGAAACCTCACATACCTGGAATGAATGATTGTACTGGGCGAAATTCCTCAATTCTTGAACGAAGATATAACTTAGCCCTTTCTTTCTTGTTGAAACTTAACACTAAAAATGCCTAAGTTTTTTTAACGTAAATGGGGAATTCAGAATCTGATTAGAACCTTAATTTGGGACATGAAAACGTGCAAAGACTAAGTGGGGGAAGGAAAAGACAAAAATACCCTTTCCAAAAACGGATGAAATACCTTAACAAGAGAGGCTGCACTCAAACAGGCATAACTCCTTCGTCCAAGCTTGGAATTCAGTAAACTCGATGGCGTTGGAAAGAGGACTCGGAGACCTTCGATTTAATACTTTATGGGCTACCCAACTTCTTATGTGCTGAATGTTATGGTTGTTTTAAGTTGACACAAAATTTGAAAACTGAGCAAAGCTCAAGGTGTTACATATCAGAACAATGGAAATGACATGTTCACACAAATAATGAGGAGATATCCTTTTTCATAACAATGCAAAATTCACAACAACACAAACGTTATACAACAATAACAATGAATCAACAAGCCTTTCAAACCATTTTCAACACATCACACACCAATATGGACAAGTCAACCAATCACCAAGTCGCAGTACTCCCTAACACATACCACAAGGAAATACACAATTCAATACACTTAACAAGGGTTTAGAAATCCACTTGCCTCAAATAGTCAAACAATCACTTCGGGACTTAAGCCTTCCCTATTCGTTGGACTTCTAAAACAATTCAATCTATTCAAATAAATAATCACAATACGATTTTGAAACTAACAACACCCATATTACTTCATGTCTATATTACACCCAAAAATTTAACCCAAATCTATAATCAAGTTCTTGATTTCGATTTCAATCAACATGTCAACTCTTATATTTTTTTTTAAATTTCAAGCCTAGGTTAAGTGTCAATTTCTCCAAATATCTTAAATTTAATGATCTTCATATTATATAATACACCTACTATATAATTACCTACCACAACATATCAAAACATGAAATTATCATGTGATAATAAAAACAATAAAGAAAAGAGCCGAACCTAGGTAGTGACAAAAAGCCACTTGCTGAGATTTTTCCATTGCCACTCATCAATTCCACATACTAATTGACCAATTATGACAAATTATACATTACATTATACCACTAACAATACATTTTTTGAAACACCCACCTTGAAATACTATCCTCAATTCAATTTCCTTTTTCTTTCTGCTCAGCGCCCAACAATAATAATGACAACTCTTTTGTCTATTTCTTAAACTTTCAAACAATACCACACTAACAAATTACACGAATGAGATTTGATAACACTTACTTGATTCACTCGGGTTTTCTCTTTTGTTTTCAGCGGCAACGAGTTCTTCTGTTCTTTCTTCTTTTCTCTCTTATCTTCTTTTCTAAATTAATTATGTATTAAAATTAAAAAATGCTATTACCTTATTTTAATGTGTATGGACAAATAGTATAGGGCCTTAAATAAATTTCACACTTGACTATTATTAAATAAATTAATTATTTAAAATAATACACATTAATTAAATAACTTTAGTTAAATAAATAGTTCAAAATTTCCAAAAAAAAAAACTTCACAAACTAATCAAACATGACTCGGGGCAACTATCGAGATTGGTAAAATGATAGTTTTACGAAAATTTTAAAAAATGACTTTGTGGGTCATTATATTATCCACCACTAAAACCATGTTCATCCTTGAATATAAAGAGGAAAAAGGAAGAATAACCAACACGACCAAAAAAGCTTGAGAAAGTGGTTAGAGTTACTCAAAGATTATGACATGAGTATTCTTTATCACCCAGGTAAAGCCAATGTCGTTGTTGATGCCTTGAGTAGATTATCTATGGGTAGTACCGCCCATTTTCAGGAAGATAAGCAAGTAGTTAGCAAAAGATGTGCATAGACTTGAATGATTAGGAGTTTGACTAATGGATTCCACAGAAGGAGTAGTAGTGGTGATGAATGGGGCTGAATCATCATTAGTGGCAGAAGTGAAAGAAAAGCAAGACCAAGATCCTATATTGCTTGAATTGAAGGAAAATGTTCATAAGCAAAAAGTAATGGCTTTTGAAGAAGAGGGAGATGGTGTATTAAGGTATCAAGATAGATTGTGTGTACAAAGGGTGGATTAACTCCAAGAGAGGATCATGGAGAAAGCTCATAGCTCCAGATATTCGATCCATCTGGGTTCCACAAAGATGTATCGTGATATGAGAGAGGTTTATTGGTGGAGTAGTATGAATAAGGGCATTTCGAAGTTTATTACTAAGTGTCAGAATTGCCATCAAGTTAAAGTAGAGCACTAGAGGCCCGATGGTATGGCATAAACTATAGAACTTCTGGAATGGAAGTGGGAGATGATCAATATAGATTTCATTATTGTCTTGTTCCGGTCTCACAGGAAACATGCTTCTATTTGGGTGATTGTTGATAGAATGATAAAATCAACACACTTTTTACCAGTAAAGACTACCCATTCAGCAGAAAATTATGCTAAATTTTATATTGAAGAGGTAGTTAAGACTTCATGGGGTTCCGATATCGATTATTTCATATAAAGGAGCACAATTTACTGCACAGATTTGGAAGTCATTCAAGAAAGGCTTGGGTTCAAAGTCGAACTTGAGAACTGCTTTTCATCCTTAGACAGATGGTCAAGCAAAACACACTATTCAGACTTTAGAATAACTAGGATGATCACCTACCTCTCATTGAGTTTTCTTACAACAATAGTTACCATTCTAGCATCCACACAGCTCCATATGAAACTCTTTATGGGAGAAAATGTAGATCTCTTATTGGTTGGTTTGAAGTTGGTGAAGCTAGGTTTAAAGGACAAGACTTAGTTCATGAAGCTATAGAGAAAGTGAAACTCATTCAGAGAGGTTGAAAACAGTACAGAGTCATCAGAAATCCTATACAGATGTTAGGAGAAGGGACTTAGAGTTTGAAGTAGATAATTGTTTCACCCCATTAAGGATGTTATGAGATTTGGTAAGAAGAAGAAACTTAGTCCTCGATATATAGGTCCTTACAGAATATCCAAGAGGATTGGTGTATGATATACCGTGAGTTTACGATATTTTTTATACATTTCACTTAAGAGTTGTGTGTGTCTAGGGGCATTTTGTATTGGTATTAATGTGTTTTTATCATGTTTGCAGGAAATAAGTTCGAACATGGAAGTATCGAGACACAACTGAAGAATTCTATAGAAAAAGGCATTTACGGAAATGACCTACGGAACGTAGGTCCAGTCACATTCCATAGATGGTGAATGTAGATGGACAAGCAAAGCTTGAAGGAAAAATCAGGGAATTCCTGACTTAGTGTGGAACCACTCACAAACTACGGACCGTAGGTTTACCTACAGGTCGTCCTGCAGCTTCGTCAAAAGATTCAGAGAAGGGGGTTCATATACCTGATTTCAAAAGTCTAAGTATGAAACTATGGAGGAGGATACACACACCATGGATCGAGTCACGGTCCATGTTATTGAGCCGTCATTCGTTACTAAGAGTTGGAGTTCCAAGCCTCTGAAAAATTGCCTAAGTCCTAAACCACGGAAGGGATCTACAGACTGTAGGTCAGTCCACGGTCCATAGGTCAGTGTCATCAACTACAACCGCGTCCAGAAACTTTATTTCTTTATTTTGTTTCCTTTTTAGTTGGGACCTATTTTTCTATATATAGGGCATGTAAAACTCGTGTCTGAGGGTTAGACCTTATTATTTTAGTTCTAGTTTTTGGCTTGGGAGATTAACTTGCAATTTTAGCAATTCTTGATTTCCTAAGTTCGTTTTGAAGAGTTTGTCTTTGAAATTCGAGTTGAGATTTTGGGTTTCTTCTACTTATTACGTAAGTTCATGATTTGTTCATCTAAATATATGAATTTTGTTCTTGCTAAAATGGGTAATTAAATCCACAACTAGGGTTGTGGGAACCATGAGCGATTAACAAAGTATGAATAGTAACTAAGTAATTCTTGAATAGTGTTATTGCATGCATTGATAATTCTTTCGTTTAGAAGTCTTTTTAGCGATTCCAAACATTAGAACTCGCCTTGTTGCTACTTGCTAGACCAATGAAGTGGTTAATAAGAAAATAATTATTAACATCCATTTAGTGTGATACTATCTAATAGTCTAATGTCAATTGGTGCGAGAGTGAAGACTAAGCCATATATTGATGTGATGTCTAATATGAGGTAGAGGTAAGGGTTAGTAAATTATACACACGTAGCCAGACCAAGTGCGGGTTTAAATTCTCTAGTTGCCGGACCACGGAATTAGAGATACCTAACTTATCACTTTGCATGTAATACACTATGAAAGGATTACTATTACTAGGATTACCACATTATGAGATTATGGGGAACACGTACACCATAGTTACTTTCTCGCATTGATAACAACAAAGTTTAAATCCTGCTCAGTTGTTACTTGACAACAATTAATTATTTGTATCACAAACCCCCCCCCCCCTTTTACTTACTTTTCTCGAAAAGACGTTGACTAAACAAATATAATAGTAAGTTAAGTTTAAGTCTAAACCATATTCCTAATGGGATCAACCCCAACCTCCAAGTTGGTTTTTTTACTTGATAACGATCACTTATACTTCTTTAGGGAGGTGTAATTTGAGTGTATCAAATTTTGGCGCCGCTGCTAGGGAATAACGCTTTTAGATTAAGTTTAATTACATTATTGAAGTTTAGTCATTTTTTTCCTAATTTTACTTTTTTTTTGTTTTTGTTTCTCTCAAGTTCCTACTCTAGTGTATGCCAAGTACACGGAATCAAGGTGAACCACTGACTAATTACAGTCCAAAATTTAACAGAACTTTGCGAAGGATGAATAATCAAGGGGTCCTAGTCAATCCTATCAAAGGGAATCTAGGTGATGGAGCTGAGTTGTAGCCTCCTATGGTTAATAATGACAATACTAAAAATCAAGGTGGAAATCTATTGGGAGATGCATTAAGGGTACAGAATCCACCAGAATCAAGGTTATGTGATAATTATAGGGTCGACTTCAATGCCACTGAATCTAAAGGACCTATTATTCTACCTCTTCTACCTACGGGGCATACATTCATGGTGACAAGCAGTCTGATGCAGATGCTTACATTGAGGTGTTTGTTCTCTGGTATGGCATCGGACAAGCCACATGGGCACATGGCCAAGTTGAGGAGTGTTTGCAATAGTTGTGTGGGTCGACCGGATTTAGACATGGATGTCATTGGGTTGAGAGTGTTCCCTCTATCATTGACCGGAGATGTTGTTGCATGGTTTATTGATCTTTATTATAACTCAAATCACACACGGGATCAATTGTATAAACTGTTCATAGCAAAATACTTCCCAGTGTCAACGAAGTTGAACCACAAAGATAAACTCAACAACTTCGTAGCAATGCCTGGAGAGTCTGTGAGTAGTTTATGGGACAGGTTCATTGCTTTCATAAAAAATTTTCCAAACCACCGTATTGATGATGAGTCACTGAAGGAGTATTTTTACAGAGGCCAAGATGACAATGGTAAGGCTGTGCTTTGTACTATCGCAGGAGGATCATATGGTGAGTGCACTTTTGAGGAAACGCTGAAAAATGAAGAGGATTTCCCAAAACAATAAAACATAGAGCACTCGAAAGACAATTGGAAGAAGAACGCTTGTAGTTTAATCTGAACCTAGTCATTCTACCGATGACATTCGTAAGGAGATGGCTCAGATGATGACAGAACTTGGGTTGGTGTTGAAGAAAGTGAGCGAAGGTACTGAAAAGATAAATGCTATGAATTATTTGACTAAAAATCCACACCGATTGAGGAGTGCTACTATGAAGAGGATACTTATGCAGTGAATGTTCGGACGGGGGCTTTCCAAGACCAAGCCCAAGGTTCCAATTTGGATAATTGGCACCTAGGTCAAGGAAACCAAGGTTGGAACTATGGTAACTACAACTGAGAGGGTCATTATATACGGGATGGGAACTATAATCGCGACAACAACTACAACCGAAACAAATATGGCAACCAAAATGATAGGGGTAGGCCATATGTTCCTCGTCAAAATCATGAATCTAGAAATAGTGAAGCTGGGGGTAGTATATCACGTATTGAGGATATGATGCAGAAGATGATGAATATATTTGACTCAACTGATAAGAATGTCAAAGAGATGTGAAATTACTTGTCTGGATTCGGTCAAAAAGTTGATACCCATGCAATTTTGATCAAGAAGCTTGAGAAGTAGATGAATCATTTGTCCACTACAGTCAACCCAAGATATTCTGACACACTTCCTAGCAACACCATCTATAATCCAAATAATGATGGGTATTGTATTGTAGTCACTACTCGAGGGGGTAAGCAGACCATTGATCCACCCATGCCATCTGAGGTTGAAGTTGAGGTTACTAAAGATGATTATGAGATCGAGGTCACTTGAGAGTCTGAGAATGTGACAGAGATGGAAATAGAGATAACCCAGAAAGTTGTCCCCATGCCTAGACCTCCACCTCCTTTCCCACAAAGGTTAGTGAAGAAGACTAGAAAAGACAAATATTGTAGGTTTATTAGAATATTGAAGCAGCTTCCATCAATGTTTCGTTGATAGAAGCTTTGGAGCAAATGCCTGGGTATGCGAAGTTTATGAAAGATTTGGAAAAAGGTTGTGAGTTTTGAAGATGATAATAGGTTGCAACATTGTAGTGCTATTGCTACAAGGTCCCTTGTGCAGAAGAAGGAGGATCCTGGGGCTTTCACTATTTTGTGTGCCATCGGGTTGTTGCAAATTTCTAAGGCACTATGTGATCTGGGTGTTAGCATTAATTTGATGCCATTGTCTGTTTACAGGAAGTTGTGTTTGGGAGATCCAAAACCAACTGCGATGCTATTTCTCATGGCCGATAGAACTGTGAAAAAGGTCATTGGTGTGCTCCATGATGTTCTAGTTAAAATGGAGTCTTTTATCTTGTTGGCACATTTTGTGATACTTGATTGTGAGGTTATTTTTAGGTTCCCATCATTCTTGGGATCCATTCCTTGCCACTAGGCGCACCTTGGTTGATATGGAGAATGGATAGATGAAATTTTGATTGAATATTAAAGAGGTAAGTTTCAATATTTGCAGATCTATGAAGCAAAGTAGTGAGCTCAAGTCGCTATCAGTGGTGAATCATATTGTAGAGAGTGGTTCTGAGGTGTCTATTGAAGATAGATTGGGCGTTAATGCACTAGCAACGGTAATGATGAACTTTGAAAGTGATGGTATTGAAAACTATGATAAATTGGTTGCCGCACTTGATAGATTTAAATTCCATTCAAAACCAAAGAGATTGGAGTTAGACATGAAGAATCGCGATTCTCTACGGCAAGACCGTCTGTTGAAGTGGCTCCAAAATTGGAGGTTAAGGCTCTACCATCACATTTGATGTATGTATTCTTTGGGAGAGATGGTACTTTACTGGTCATCATTGCGACACATTTAAATGTCACACAAGTTGAGGCATTCATTTCCGTGTCAAAAAGGTTCAAAAGGGTTATTGCGTGGACCATTGCGGACATTATTGGGTTCCCTCCTAGTATTTGTTCTCATAAAATCCAACTCATGCTAGATCTCAAGCCTATTATTGAGCACCAGAGAAGACTAAATCTACCTATGCAAGCGGTAGTGAAAAAGGAAATCATCAACTGGTTGGATGCCAGAGTTATTTATCTTGTTCCAGATAATAGTTGGGTTTTTCCAGTTTAGTGTGTGCCCAAGAAAGGTGGGATGACTATGGTTCTGAATGCAAAGAATGAGCTTGTTTCGATGCGGCCCGTGACTAGATGGAGATTTTGCATGGACTACCGGAAATAAAATGCTTGGACAGAGAAGGACCACGTCCTATGTCATTCATGGATCACATGTTGGACCGACTTGCGAGTAAAGGTTGGTATTGTTTCCTTGATGATTATTCGGGCTACAATCAGTATTATATAGCTCTGGATGACCAAGAGAAGACCACTTTCACTTGCCCTTATGGAACTTTCCCCTTCAAACAGATACCATTTGGGTTGTGTAATGCTCCAGCGACCTTCCAGCGTTGTATGATATTGATATTTTATGATATGGTGGAGGACACTATTGAGGTATTTATGGATAATTTCTCTGTGTTAGGTGACTCTTTCGATCGTTGTCTGGATAATTTGGCCGAGGTGCTTAAACATTGTGAAGAGTGCAATTTTGTGCTAAACTGGGAGAAGTGCCACTTCATGGTGAAAGAAGGGATAGTTCTGGGTCATCGGATCTCTGAGAAGGGTATTGAGGTTGATAGAGCGAAAGTTGAGGTAATAGAAAAGCTTTCACCACCTATCTTTGTAAAAGGTGTTAAAAGTTTTCTTGGGCTTGCTAAATTCTATAGGAGATTTATCAAAGATTTCTCCAAAATTGCACACCCATTGTGCAAATTGCTCGAAAAGGAGTGTCAGTTTAAGTTTGATAATGCTTGTCTGAGAGCATTTGGAGAGTTGAAGGAAAAGCTAGTTTCCACAACTATCATTATTTCACCAGATTGGGGGCAACCGTTTGAAGTGATGTCTGATGCGAGTGGAGTGGCGCTTGGTGTGGTATTGGGACAGAGGTGAGAAAAGATTCTTCATCCTATTAACTATTCTAGCAAAGCTCTAAATGTGGCTCAAAAGAACTATACAGTGACTGAACAGGAGCTTCTTGTAGTGTTTTTCGCATTCGAGAAACTTTGATCCTACCTACTTGGTACTAAGGTAATTGTGCATACTGACCATTCTGCATTGAGGTATTTGATGGCTAAGAAGGATGCAAAACCAAGGTTGATTAGATGGGTGTTGTTGTTGCAAGAGTTTGACTTTGTGGTGAAAGATAGAAAGTGGACATACAATCAGGTTACCGATCACTTGTCCAGATTGGAGGAAGAAGCTATGCTCAAGCTTGGTGATAGGGCTGAAATTAATGATGTTTTTCCAGATGAACATGTATTGGCTGCTTCTCATGATCTGATTCCTTGGTTCGCAAACTTTGCTAACTATTTGGCAAGTGATCTGGTGCCATCAGATTTGTCTTTTAACCAAAGGAAAAAGTTTATGCATGATGTGATGAAGTTCTTCTGGGATGAGCCTTACTTGTATCGTAGTTGTGCTAATGCGATTATTCATCGTAGTGTGCCCAAGGTCGAGATGTTGAGTATACTAGAGGTGTGCCATTCATCGCCTGTTTGTGGGCACCACAATGGTATTCGGATTGCGCATAAGATTTTGTAGTGTGGGTACTACTGGCCCACCATCCACCAAGATGCTCATGATTTCGCCAAGTCTTGTGACCGTTGCCAAAGAGAAAGAGGAATTTCAAAGAGGCAAGAACTTCATATGAATCTTATATTGGTTATAGAGTTGTTTGATGTATGGGGCATTGATTTTATGGGTACATTTGTGAGTTCATATGGGATGAAGTATATTCTTATTGCGATTTATTATGTGTTGAATTGGGTGGAAGCAATTGCACTTCCCAACAATGAAGTTAAAAGTGTCACCGCATTCTTGGAGAAGAATATCTTCTCCAGATTTGGTACACCTAGGGTGATTATCAGGGATGGAGGTTCCCACTTTTGTAATAATATGTTCAAGGCGTTACTTGAAAAATATGGCATCCGCCATAATGTAGCCACTCCTTACCATCCACAGTCTAGTGGGCAAGTTGAAGTGTCCAACAGAGAGATCAAGCACATTTTGGGAAAGACTGTGAATGCTAATTGGTCAAGGAAGCTTGATGATGCTCTATGGGCCTATCGCACCACATTCAAGACTCCCATAGGTATGTCCCCCTACCAAATTGTATATGGGAAGTCTTTCCATTTGCCGATAAAGCTAGAGCATAAGGCCATATGGGCGCTAAAGAAGCTAAATTTGGATTGGGGCGCCGCATCGAATCAGAGAATAAGTGACTTGAATGTGCTTGATGAGTTTCGCGTAAGAGCTTATGAAAGTTCAGACTTGTACAAGGAAAAGATGAAGAATTATCATGATCAAAGGATTGAGAAGCGAGAATTTATTGTGGGTGATCTTGTGCTTCTATTCAACTCAGGTTGCGCCTGTTTCCGGGCAAGCTCAAGTCCATGTGAACCGAGCCATTCTTAGTCACGCAAGTTCTCCCACATGGAGCGGTTGAGCTTGAGAACAGTGAGGGAACAAAGTTCAAGGTAAATGGGCAAAGGATCAAGGTCTATCTGGGAAATACGAAAAGTATGTAAGAGGTTGTTGAGGCCTACTATCTTGATGAAGTCTGAGTAATCAAGAGGCCTGTGTAGTCCTGCGACGTTAACTCAAGCGCTGCTTGGGAGGAAACCCTAGATGTACAATCTAGCCAACTATAGGTTTTTCTTTTCTGTTTATTAGTTCTCTTTGTTTATTTGCTTATTTGTATTTCTATAGATAGGTGCTTTATTTTTAGTTTAGTGTTGGCTAGATATATCATAGGGTCCGTGTCTAAAAGGTGTCCAGAAAATGTAAAAAGAATGGCCTAATGGTTGCTACATGAGCAGGGATGAAAAGCAAAATTTGTAGAAAATGTCTGGTGTAGAGGTCTACGGAGACCATCAACGGTCTGTATGTTAAAACTATGGACCGTGAATGGTATTCGTAGACCCCAGGTAGGATCCCTAATTTATCTAATTGAAAAGGTTCCCTACAGACCCCATCTATGGTCCATAGGTTGACCCACGAACTGTAGACAAGGTCTCGTGGGTCCAAACCCTAGCTTCTATCTGACCCGAAGCAGAACCCTTTTTAATAAAATCCCTCATTTTTTTAAAAATCTCCCCATTACCAATACTTCCCCCCAACAGTTTTAAAACATCCCCTCTCGTAAAATACCTCCATATTACCACCATATCCCATAAATCACTACACCTTCATTCCCCCATATTCCCCATTCACTCTCCTCTCTCCCAAAATTCCTTCATTCTCCAATTTTCAGAGGTTTTGGTGTCTGGGTTCGGTGAAAAGGCTAGTAAGCAGTTGTTGGAAGTCTAAAGTCATCACACCATCACCCACTTCCTTTGCTTGTAAGGTAATCAACTTCCCCTTCACATTGAATTTCGGTTCATTGTTGTTATTGAAAGTTAGGAAGTGTATCTTGACCTTGGGTGTGATATTGTATGTGTTCCTCGTGAATTGTATGTTAGAAACACCCATGGGACGATATATAGTGATTGTGTAGTCTTAGTACTTAAATAACTTGGTGAAAATCTGGTTTAAATTAAAGGTTCAACCTAGGGTTCCTAGTTTTGTATGCAATACATATTGAAAAAAGAGTAATTGGTTCTCTAGGGATGACAATTATCATAAATGGTGTTGATATGCATGATTAGATTTAGGATGGATGATCGAAATTGTCAAAAATTGGTTTAAACATTAGGCATGTCGAATACCTAGCACAGACTTGATCCACGAGACCCCGTCTACAGACTGTAGATCAGGTCCATCGTCTGTGGCACATAGCAATTCCATTAAGTATGAAACCACAGAGGCGGACTACGATACGTAGGTCAACCTACGAACGATTCTGCACATCTGTGGTTCCCATCAGAGCCCAACTTTTTGGGACTTCTGACCTACAGATAGGATCCAAATGTTTTTTTAGTTTTTTCGTTTGGTTTGTTCTTTGTTCTAAAATATTTCGATTGTGTTTTTAGGTTATATTGGTACTAATTTACCCTCCACAAGTACCATGGCTCCAAACAAAGCTCCGACTGTTGCACAAAAGGGAAGGCCCAAATTAACGGCACCAACCCGTCAGCTAATAAACAAAGATACTGATGCGGAGAATGACCCAGCATATGTCCCCCCCACTGGAAGGAAATCCCTTACTGCACCTCATACCAACCGAAATCAATCACGGCTGGTAGGCACTGCTTCCCAGTCTGATAAGAAGGATACACTAATCGGGTCACCGGCTGGTTCTACTTCCAGCTCTCAGGCTGGCTCTCCTTCCGGTTCTAAGTCTGCCTCTGCTTCTAGGTCTACTTCTGGCTCCGCAATAGGCTCAAGTACATATGATAGGGCTGTCTCGTCTCACGGGGAGCCTATACACCATACCCAACATCCACCAGCTCTTTCAACAACACATATCCGAGTGGATGGCCCGAGAAATAGGAACATATAGCAAAGAGATTGTGAGGGAGTTATATGTTTCCTATGCAGCCACCCTCCGAGGCTCTATTCACAAATATGCCAAGCCCAGAGCCCAGCCACCTCTCAAGGCTACACTAGTGAATGGGTTTTCGGTGGACATATCGCAGATCACTATCAGCCAATTCCTCTACGGTCCGGGCACAACTTGGGCACTCAACTCCGCAGAATTAGACTACCGATGGGAGATTATGGGAAGTGAAGCGCTCCAGCAGAATGTAGAATAGAGAGGTTGTATCACTTTGGCTGGCCAGGTACATGAATGTGGACGGAGAGTGCGTGGAATGAGTCAGCACACCACGCTTGGGTATTCGGAAGGCTACCCTAAATTTTGTAGCCAAGTTCTTCTGGCTTTTGGAAAGGAACATGATATCGCCCACTAAGGCTGATAATGCACTTACTTGGGATAGAGCGGTGATGGTTGCAACTTTGGTAGCTGGGTTCGAGATCGACTGTGCCCATATGCTGTTTGTAAAGATCTATGAGACGGCGTTCAGTACTACCACTGCTTTACCCTTCCTGTGTATGATTTTTCCAGTTGTGCAGGGATTTTGGGTGCCTATCTGGCATTGCGACAAATTGGTACAGGCGACCGGAACACTTGACATCGGCCTTATTCGGGATAGGGCCAATATAGTTGCCCCACGTAGTGGTCCACAGATTGAGGTGTTGCCATTAGGAGCAGCTTTAGTAGCTGATATGGAGCAGATGCAGGGTGATGGCTCTGCCACTCTAGCCCACACTGATGATGCCCCGGCCTCCCCAACTCAGGCCGCTAGTTGGGCCCCTAGTTCATCCAGAGCCACCCCTTCATCAGGTGCCACTGTCGTGCCCCTTGCCCGTGTTCAAAAATTGCAGGCACATATTGCCACACTATTTCATCATATGAAGCCTTGGATGCAGCGGTCTATCTCAAAGTCCGAGGCCAGGATGGAGAGGAGGATGGAGCACATGATGGACCTGAAGGTCTAGGTCGTTAATAAGCATCTGGATGCCTTCGAGTTGAGAGTCCTAGAGCGACCATTCCCCACAACAGATATCTCCTCTTTCCGGACAGAGTTGGATCGTTTCTAGGCCACTCTTGATGCCATCCTAGCCCAATCCATTGATGCGCCAGAGTTCGCACCTATTGCATCGGCTGATGATACGGTGTTAGATGCTCTTTTCAGTGAGGACATACCGCAGTTCGAGCCGACTCATGCCCAAGGGAAGAGGCACCGGTCCAGCCACACCTCTGATGCCACTAAGGATGTAAGGGAAAATAAGAGGGAGCACCAACATACTACGTATGCTAGGAGAACATCTATTTTAGATGAGGAGCTGCGACAGCAGAGGGTTCTTGAGGGTGTTCTTGGGGCTTCGCATTCTGTACCCGCTACTGAGGCAGCTGCGACTGTGAGAGATGATATGAGCACCACTGATGGTGCGGTTAGAGTGTGACTGATAGCACTACTGAGGGTGATGTGATAGATGATGCGGGCACTATTGATGGTGGCCGAAGTGTTGATCCAGCGAGCTCCGGGAAATCGGACTCACCCACTTGTTGATGAGTCTTCCGCACTATGCACCATAGGTTTGCTTCACCCAATCCTTTACTCTTTACATTTTGTGCATTGGGGACAATTGCACTCTATTTTGCTGGGGGTTGGGTAAATGGATTGTGAGTGGTAGGGTGAAGTCTGAGTAACCCAACTCATAATCCTCTCTTTGGGTTTGCTTGCCTGTGTTCTTTTTCCCCAAGAGACTATTTTAATTTATGTTCAACTGGCATGTGTTAGGAATGTATGTGTAGAAGCATTAGAATGAATGAAGCATGATGGCATAATTAAGTATGAAAATGATACACGTCCAAAATTTGTGATATGTGCTAAAATGTGTACGCTAGAATGAGTTGAATGTGTTGGCTCTAAGTATGACATGATAAAAAACGAATTTGATCTCATGACTTAAGCTAAATCTTGAACTGGTTAATCAAATAATCTAATAATGAAACTATGTGCCAAGACTGTGTGAGAATGGTTGATTATTCAGACAGTTTTGTGTCAATCTAAAACCTGCCACGTTGGCCCTGCTAGGATAATCTAGGCTAGAAGTTAGGAATTTATCATAGGCTATTGTTCAAATTAGTCCACTTAAGCCTAAAATGATCTAACCAAATGGTAGCATTATTCCCTTTTGAGCCTAAAATCGACCAATTCTTTTGATTCACCTAACTCACATTCCCTTAAAAACATTGTCTTGGCCCCGGTCCCTCCTTGGACATGTTCACCTTGACTTAGGCCAAAAGCCTAAGTTGAGGGTGTCTAAACACAAAAGTTACCCTGATCTTGGCCCTGGTCCAACATCGGACATTATGCACCTCAACTAATGCAAAATGCATAAGTTGAGGGTGGCTTTGAAAAAAGAAACCAAATGAAAAAAGGGTATGAAAAGAGTTTAGTGTTGAAAAAAGGAAAAGTATGAAAGAGGATGTGACTTTGTGCAAAAAAAGCAAAAGAAAAGTGTGAAAAGAAATAAAAGAGAAGAAAGTAAAAAGAAAAAAGAAGAAAATGATAAATAAGAGTCAAAAAGTCAAAAGTCGCATCCTTGGTTGAAAAGAGTTAAGGGAAAGAAATTGAGATGAAAAGTTGCCAAAAATAGGTTAAGGAAGAGGTAAATAGCCAATGTAATGTCAAGGAGGGCAGAAATTCACTAAAAAGTACCCAAATGTACCACACCTGACCCTGAGCGTACGTTACAAGCTAAGAAAAGTCCTACAGTGATCTTAGCAATTAGTTTGGAGAGTAGAAGCAGTGAAAATAAGGGCAAGCCTATGGTATTGAGCACTAACTGTACTTGAAGTCACTTCTGAGCGCAAGTGTTGAATGAATCATAAAATTCAAAAATTCATATCTTATGTGTGAGAACGATTTTGTTTGAAGTGAGGGCACTAGTTACATTTTCGAAAAGTTGGTACCTTGGTGATAGCGAAACAGTGTATGTTATGTGTTTATTGGTCTATCTTTGTCATATTTTGATCCACATGAGTTAGCTTGTTGAGTCTAAGAGAAAATATATGCACTCAAAAAGACAGTGGGGATAGAAAGACATGTGATTGTTTATGCTTGAATGGCTGCTTCTATACAAGTGTCGTTTAGAGTCTTAGAGTGTCGCTTGAGGACAAACAACGAATTGAAGTTGAGGGTGTTGATATCCATGAGTTTACGGTATTTTTAATACATTTCACTTAAGAGTTATATGTGTCGGGTAATTTTGTGTTGGTATTAATGTATTTTTATTATGTTTGTAGGAAATAAGTTCGGATGTGGAAGTATCGTGACAAAGCTGAAGAATTGTGCAGAAAAGGGCATCTAAGGAAGTGACCTACGGACCGTAGGTCCAGTCATGTTCCGTAAATGGTGAACGTAGATGGACAGGCAAAGCTTGAAGAAAAAATCAAGGAATTCTTGACTAACTGTGGAACCAAGACTACAATATACGGATCGTAGGTCGACCTACGGGCCGTCCTGCATCTCCGTCAAACGATTTAGAGAAGGGGGTTCCAGTACCTGATTTCAAAAGTCTAAGTATGAAACTATGGAGGAGGATCCACGGACCGTGGATCGAGTCACGATCCTTGTTGTTGAGCCATAATTCGTTATTGAGAGTTGGAGTTCCAAGCTTCTGAAAATTGCCTAAGTCCTAATCCACGGAAGGGACCTACGGACCGTAGTTCAGTCCACGGTCCGTAGGTCAGTGTCGTCAATTGCAACCGCGTCTAAAAACTTTATTTCTTTATTTCGTTTCCTTTTAGGTTGGGACTTGTTTTTCTATATATAGGGTCATGTAAACCTCATTTTTGGGGGATAGACCTTATTATTTTAGTTCTAGTTTTTGGCTTGGGAGATTAACTTGCAATTTTAGCAATTCTTGATTTCCTAAGTCCGTTTTGAAGATTTTGACTTTGAAATTCAAGTTGATATTTTGGATTTCTTCTACTTATTACATAAGTTCATGATTTCTTAATCTCAAAATATGAATGGTGTTCTTGCTATTATGGGTAACTAAATCCACAACTAGGGTTGTGGGAACCATGAGCGATTAACAAAGTATGAATAGTAACTAAGTAATTCTTGAATAGTGTTATTGCAGGCATTGATAATTCTTTCGTTTAAAAGTCTTTTTAGCGGTTGCAAACATTAGAACTCGCATTGTTGCTACTTGCCGGACAAAGGAAGTAGTTAATAAGAAAAGAATTATCAACATAGATTTAGTGAGATACTATCTAACAGTCTAATGTCAATTGGTGCGAGGGTGAAAACTAAGTCATACATTGATGTGATGTCTAATATGAGGTAAAGGTAAGGGTTAGTAAATTATACACACGTAGTCGGACCAAGGTGCGGGATGAAATTCTCTAGTTGCCAGACCAAGGAATTAGAGATACCTAACTTATTACTTTGCCTGTAATACACTAGAAAATGATTACTATTACTAGGATTACCGCGTTATGAACTTATGGGGAACACGTACACCCTAGTTACTTTCTCTCATTGATAACAACAAAGTTTAAATCCTAATCACTTGTTACTTGACAAAAATCAATTATTTGTTTCACAAATCCCCCCCCTCCATTTTTTAACTTACTTGTCTCGGAAATACGTTGACTAAACGAATATAATAGTAAGTTAAATTTAAGTCTAAACCATATTCCTCATGGGATCACCTCCAACCTCCAAGTTGGGTTCTTTACTTGATAACGATCGCTTATACATCTTCAGGGAGGTGTAATTTGAGCGTATCACTGTAGACACATAATTTTGAACCGAACTTAAGGTCTTACACCATTTTTAGTACTTAAATATTGCTTTTATATATAAATTAGATATTTTTCTTTTATCTTATTTTAGTAATTTTATTTTTAAAATTTTGAAAATAACAAAAATATATGTTTTATTTTAATTTTAGCTTAATAAATAAGCTAATATTTCTTATTTATAATGTATTTTTGCTAGTTTAAAAAATAATTATATTATATTATATTTTAAAAATAATAATTTACCCCACTACCCATTACCCCCTAAACCTCTACCCACATTTCCCACTCCATTTCTTCAAAAGAGTATATTGGGACTATGTATTCCCAAAGAGTAAATGTTTTCAAATTTAAACAAGAAAGGAAACTTTGAATTTCAAAAGAGACTTTGAGCTAGTTTTTAGTAAAGGGTGAATGCTTTAACAATTAAGCAAGAGAGGAAACTTTGATTTCCAAGAGAGCCTTTGAGCTAAGTATTGAGCATTTATCTTAAACAACAGAAATAAGTTATGTTTTCAAACATATGAGCTAGTATATTTTGGGAGTAGTATTGAGCACAGATATTGGAGAGATTTTAGACAACTCCAAGCCCCCATAAACCCTGTAGCCATCATGGGTTGAAAAGGAGTCATACTTTTTAGATGATTCATTACTATTTTTTAGCATAAACTAGTGGATCCACTTAGTAGTTAGGTTCTATGCTCTTGACAAGGTATAGGACGACCAAGGCAGCGTAAAGAAAAATGTTGTATTATCACATAGCTCTAAAGTGATGGTTGCCGGCTACAAAACTCCCACAGCAGTATTTTGTATTCTTATATCGACAAAGTTAATTGTATTTTTATATACATCTAGATTTTATATTGTATCTTTGCATACATACAGAGTTACTATTGTATTTCTAAATAAACAGAGTTGTTATGCATGTTTTAAAAGCTTTTCTTTACATTGCATTTCTATTATTGCTTTATATTGAAATAAGATGAGTTGAGTTGACTTGAGAGCAGGTAAGTTCCATTTCAAGCTTATGTCTTGTTTTAGTGTTCTCCTCGCACGCTTGTACATTCAATGTACTGATACCATTTGGCATGTATCGTTTTATGATGCAAATGCAGGTAACCAGGATCAACATCCATCGCATTGTTGATTCTAGCTGAGCTTCAGAGTTGTTGGTGAGCATCCTTGCTTCCGGAGGACACCTTTTTCATTACTTTATCATTTTAGTTCATTGGGATGTCATGGGTCTTGTCCCGATATCCATCTTAGTTGTTAGAGGCTTTGACAGTTAGTAATGTTAGTTCTTGAGTCATTCCATTTCAGTATTGATGTTCGAGACTTCAGTTGCCATTTTGGCCAGTTGAATGTTGATTTTTACAACATTCTAAGTTATTTATTGAGACAGTTTAGTTTGATTGTATTTCAATAATTTCTTTTATCATGAGTAAGTCTTTCGCCTTGAGTTAAGCCAAACCAAGGGTTCGCTTGGGCCAACAATGGTTCTCGAGTGTCAGTCCCGCCTAGGGTGTAGGCTCGGGGCGTGACAATTAACATTTCTATTCGAACATTTCTTAAAATATAATAGTTCATCAATTCCATTTATTCACCGTTATGGTCACACCCCTTCATTATCAATTTTCATCATCATTGCTCATCACTATTCTTAATGACCACCACTGTAAATTACTACAATCAAACAACACCCCAACCAGCCACTATTTACAATTATTATTTACACCAAACATTATTATAAGAAAAATCGTCAAAGAGTATCGACAATTGCCATTATAAATCACAACTATATATTGTAACCCATCATCATCAATCACCACAACTATTAGTTATCACTATTTTTCAACTATCAACCACCACAAAAATACTACCATCAATTTCCACCACCACCTCTATGAATAGCTACTATCCACAAAACATTAATAGTCAATAAACCTTCTTCAATTGACATCTACCACCACTATAGCTAACCATCACAACCATCAATCATCATATTTTTTAAAAAAAAATAGCATATTCATGTAATATTAAATTGATTTTAGTTTTATAATTTTCTTGGTAAAATGACTGAAATGACACATTTAGTATGGCTGAATTCACTGTAATGCACTCATAATTTGCGGGGTCCTATGATCATTTTTTAAAGAACATCTTGCGCATTTATTGGGTGAGAGAAATAAAAAGTCAACTCTTTGTTATTTCATCTATACATGCATGTTGATTTAAAGGTAAAAATAAAGGAGTTTGATCGCTATCACACATTTGCACTCTTCTAACCAATGGTTTCAAAAACGTTTTTGGGGTGAGTCTCAGAGGGTAGGTCTTAGAATTTGGGGCGTACACTCTGGGAATAAAAGCGTAAGACATGGACATAAAAACGTACACTGTGGGCGTTATTCTTTTTAGAACTAGTTTTCCCTTAAATCATATTTTTTATTACCGGTGTAATGATATATCTCAAATAGTAACTATAGTACTTTTCTCTTTATTATTTTTTATTAATAAATTTCTGAAATAAAAATCATAATATTGTTTTCTATATATTATAGGTTATTTATTAAAATTTATTTGTAAAATCATTTAATGTTTTATTTTAATTTAATTTCTTTGTAATAAAATTATAAAATTGAATATACATGATATAACGTCTCATAGATCTCTGGAACATACGTCATGTGTATCAGAACTTACACCTTGCCCCTAACAGGATAAACGCCTCACCTCACACCTCGTCTTTTAAAAAACTTCTTCCAACAAAGTAAAACTAGTAACCCTTCATTCACACTTCAATTGAAATTTATCTCATTAATCAATATGTTCTTTCATAATCAAATTTCGGCTTGTGTCACATTGGCCAAATGTCAAAATGATGCTTTTAAAAAAATATTCAAGGGGATACTAGGTGCTCCATAAAGTATGAGTGTGTTACTGCAAATTTGGTTTAGTAACATTTGTCCATTTTTCCTAGACCCATATATTTATTACATTTTCAGTCAAAGAAATTTTTACATATTTATATGCTCGATAATAAGTAGTCATATAACTTAGTGTTCAAATTCTAAAACGTCATCTTACAATTGAGTAGTCTATTGAGAAATTTTTAATGCACATCTTATCATTCATATGCAAGTTCATATTTTGACGTCTTACATATAATCTTTAAACATATATGAGGCATATTTTTTACTTTTATTGTTTTTTTTCTAAAAAACTAAAAACTCTATTCATACATTATAATCATTAATTCTATAATAGCAAATAATATCATATCGACAAAATATATCTTGAAAGACCTATCATTTTTTGGCATTAATGTAATACTTAACTAAAAAATGAAAATTAACATAAAAAGTTGTTCAAGAAAGCACCTTATAATCGGAGGAACATTACAAAAGCTTACCTTAGTAATATCAACTTTTGATTCTTGGGATATGATAAAGGATATCGAAACTTCCATTAATGATGCATCTTCATCACCATCCACTTTGTACTGCTTATCCATATTCAAGTACCATCCAAATATGTATGTATGTACGTATTTTAGTAAGCGGGTAATTCACATCTTTTTGGAAACCTTCTTCATCACTTCAACAAGTGTTTAATTTACAAAAAGATCTAATTAATATTTTTTTCATATTGGCTACTTGAATATGGATAAGCAGTACAAAGTGGATGGTGATGAAGATGCATCATTAATGGACGTTCCGATATCCTTTATCACATCCCAAAAATTAAAAGTTTATATTACTGAGGTAAACTTTTGTAAAGTTCCTCCGATTATTAGGTGCTTTCTTGAACAACTTTTTATGTTAATTTTCCTTTTATTTTAGTTAAGTCATACATTAATGCCAAAAAAAATGATAGGTCTTTCAAGATATATTTTGTCGATATGATATTATTTACTATTATAGAATTAATGATTATAATGTATGAAGAGAGTTTTTAATTTTAAAAATAGAATAAAAGTAAAAACTATGCCTCATATATGTTTTAATATTATATGTAAGACGTCAAAATATGAACTTACATATGAATGATAAGATGTGCATTAAAAATCTTTCAATAGACTACTCAATATTAACATGATGTATTAAAATTTGAACACTAAGTTATAAGACTACTTATTATCGAACATATAAATATGTAAAATTTTCTTTGATTGAAAATGTAATAAATATATCGTATAGGAAAAATGGACAAATGATACTAAACTATGACCGAATTTGCAGTAACACACTCATACTTTATGGAGGACCTAGTATCCCCTTGAATATATTTTTTAAAGCATCCTTTTGACATTTGTCCAGTGTGACACAAGCTGAAATTTGATTACAAAAGAACATAATGATTAATGAGATAAATTTCAATTGAAGTGTATATAAAGGGTTACTATTTTACTAATTTGTTGGAAGCAGTGCTTTAAAAGACGGGGCATGAGGTGAGGCGTTTTAGGCTGTTAGGGGCAAGGCATAAGTTATGAGACACATGGCATAAGTCCCAGAGATCTACGGAGCGTAATATCATGTATATTCAATTTTATAATTTTATTACAAAGAAATTAAGCAAAAATAAAACATTCAATGATTTTACAAATAAATTTTAATAAATAACCTATGTTATATAGAAAACAATATTATGATTTTTATTTCAGAAATGTATTAATAACAAATAATAAAGAAAGAATGTACAATAATTACTATTTGAGAAATATCATTAAACCGAAAATAAAAATATGATTTAAAGCAAAAAAAGTTCTAAAAAAAATTAACGCCCAGGGCGTACATTTTTACGTCCATGGCTTACGCTTTTATTCGCGGAGCTTACACCCCAAATTCTAAGACTTACCCGGGACTCGCCCCAAAATCTTTTTTGAAACCATTTGTTGGAAGAAAGCAAATGAGTGATGCGATCAAACTCCTTTATTTTTACCTTTAAATCAAAATGCATCTACAGATCAAATAACAAAGAGTTGACTTTTTATTTCTCTCATCACCCGATAAATGCCCAAGAAGTTCTTTTAAAATTTATCAATGGGGGTCATAAGACCCTGAAAATTATGACTGTATTAAAGATAGATCTGAGTCATGCACTTCTATATACTCTTAGTATATCAATAGAGAAATCAGCGACACTAGTTTAGGAGATTGTTGCATTAGCACCAACTTCATCATATATGCTCACTCAGGTTAACTGTTGATCCAACATATTGGTGATGTGAATCTGTAGATAGATGAGGTTTACGAGACAGGGGTATTTTTTAGGCCAGTAATGATTGGAGATGAGGATGATTTTTTCTAGAGGTTCACTAAGATGAAGTCTATGTGGTTCTATACTACTAAGTCTAAGGATATTACGAATTCAATAACACGTTAGCTTAACTATTTATTGTTCATATCTTAATACATAATCTTAACATTGAGATGTCAATTTAAAGAATTTATTGCACATGTTATCATTAGATATGCATTAAGATTTAGACATCTTAAAATCTTAAAAGCACAAATGAAGTCTTAGACTAGTTAGATAACTTTATCTTTCTTCCATAAGAGAACTAACATTAAAAAAGTTATTCCAAAATGCATCAAAAGATTTCTCTAAATGTCTTAAAAGGAACAAAATTATGCACTTTGAAATATTTATGCTAAACAATGTAGGAAAGTTTAAAAGTTTACCTATAAAACATCAGGTTGAGGTGCAATACAAGATATCAAAACTGCCGTTATTGCATCTCAACATTATACATTGTTTTTCTTATCCATATTCTAGTAGAAAATATAAACACATAGTAATTCAATGTTTGTTCAATGTTCAACAATATTATAATGCTAATTTAATATCTACTAATCTAAGGTTTTCATCTAGTATAAAAGGCTCAGAAAACTTTCATATATTATGAATCTAAACAGAGAAAGAGGTATGAGATTTTTTATTACTTGATTTTTTAGCAAGGAGATATCATAGTAATGTTTCCAATCCTAGATAATTTAGATATGAAACAAAATATTTGTGTTAAAACTTTAGAAAGTTCATTCTTTTCCGTTAAATATATAACAATAAATAATATCATATTGAAGAAATTTATCTTGAATGACCTACTAGTTTTTTTAATATGAATGTAATTTTTCACTCTTTTATAAATCTATCTATATGTATTTCTTTTGTAACACAATTAACATAAAAAAATAGTTCAAGTATCCATACAAAACATATTCCACATGGCTTATACGAAATAAAACTAAAATTAGAGGAACTTCTCAAAATTAAAGTTTACCTTGAAATCATCAACTTTTGATATTTGAGGTGTGATAAAAGATATGGGCACATCCAGTAATAGTGCATCTTCATCACCATAAAATTAGTGATGGTTATCCATATTCTAGTAGAAAATAAGAAATACTAGGTTAAATATTTTGAAAGATGAAAATATTTTTTGAAGAAATAGAGAAGGTGTTCAACAAAATGACAAAAGCTACTAGCTCACTAGTTATTATTATTATTTATGTGTGCAGGAACATCTTAATAACTTAATCAAAGTGTTAGAAATTAGAATACCTAAACAAAAAGTCAAAGTTAAAGATCTTTCACCATCAATCTTATGCATTACGTAACAAGATTAATCGTTGGTGTGTTCATGCATCTCAAGCAATTCACTAAATTCATTGGATTAGTGATAAAAGTTTTAGCCTTATCAAAAATAATATTAAATATTCACCCATTGCCAGAATTATTTATCTTTTATGGTTAGACATAAGATGATCAATCTCCTTTATTAGAACTTGCATTCATAAAGTAAAAAAAACAAGATGGTTAGACAAAGAGAAAATAAATAAAAGCTTAGATTCATAAATAAAATGGCGTGTTTCAATCTGTGATCATGCATCTTTGAAGATTCATTGGATTAGTACATCAACGGAAAAATAAACAACCATCAATTGCCCGAAAAAATCAATTCCCAAATGATTCCCCGTTGACAATCTGCTTAATCATAGTCATCTATTATGGGATAACACCCATCATTCATGATAAGATCAACATTGACCAAGTAAATCAATCCTCAACCAAAATTACAATTACCAACAAATTCCAACATTTAGACTCTGTGTCTGAAGGCCTATACATACAATCTCCTGACCAACTACACGATATCATATTAATAAAGACAGGTCTAACTACTCAGTTATGATGAAAACCTAGCCAATTTGGACTCCAAACAACTATCGAAGAACTTTGGATATGAACTTGTAACCGTGATGCACATAGATCAAGAATTCATGGGTTTTAACATTCTTTTCGTTGAAGTCCCTCCCCTTCATTGCTCCTGAACTTAGAGTGGCTTAGGAGAAATTTTTGAGTAACCCTTTTCTATTTTTTCAATGAAAATTGGAGGAATGATAAAATATGTTGCATTTTTAGAGCCTGATTTTTTCAACCCAGCAATAGCGGTCATCTAGGCGCTATTGTAATGCTGCCATAGCAGGAGACTTTCCATTAGGGTTGGCTGCCATTAGCCTGGATCCATTCGAATTCTTGAATTTTTTTTGTCTAACCCAATTTTTAAATTTACACTGTATTTCAAGAATATTTGGGAATCCACACAAGGTGCCTTCTGAATAACGATGGATCAAATCGTTACAGAGCAAAGATTGATAAAAAAAATCATACACGAATAATGAATGAAACATAGAAATGTGATTAAGAGGGGATGTGTTTTTTTTCCTTATGGTATATAAACAAGAAATGAGAGAGAGGATGTAGCACATCAACCTTTTTTCAAATGTAAATAATATTTTCCTTTCATTTATAAAGTGAAAAAAATTATGTATTGATTATCACTTTCAGATAGTATGAAAGCAATAATCATCATAGTCTAAATTAGATAAATATTATGTGAAATTTATGACATATCAAAAAAAAAAATTAGCTTAAAAAAAACAAGGACTATGTGATTATTTTTCACCTTGTGTTTAGTATTATTACAAGTTAGAACAATTAAAAAAAATTCATCTTAATTTTTTTATTTATTTGTTTGACATGAATTATAGAGACTACATATTGTAGAATTACAAAAATAAGGAATAAAAACATTATCTTCTTAACAAAAAAATTACCCTTTATAATTTTAGAATCAAAATCTATTCCACTGTAAATTAATTGTGTCCTTGTCTATCTATATGTGCTTGGTTACAAGCTCCACCAAATTATTTAAGTTGGCAAGCATTTAGTTTCTATTTTCAGTTTATATAACACAAACCATTCAATTGAAATTAAATAATTATTATATGCACAATGATTTTGAACAATGAAAACTCAACTTTCCTTTTATATTTTCATGAAATTAATTTCTTGGATGACCATCTAATTAGTAAAGCAAATTTTATTTGTTTTTGAAGTATTTCAATTGGTAAATATTAGCTTAGAACACTTACATGACTATTTTCTGCGAAAGTGAATCTATAACTATCAGGATTTGCATTCTTGATCGTTGAAAACCCGCACAAATCGGATGAATTTTCTTTATCCAGATTCCAATGTCCTTAGAAGATTTAGAACATTCGTTTATGTTTTGAATAGATAACCCTAGTCGTTTAATGTGGTGGAAAGAAACCCTTTTTTTCTACACCTATAATTGTGTATTTATACACCTAGGGTTAGGGTTGAGGATCACTAATGGGCTAATGGGCTAATAAACATATTGGTGGATCTGCCCCATTAATTATTTAAAAATCGACACAACTAGGAAAACATAAGCCTTATTTTTACTCCTTTAAATCCTACATTAAAATAATTACCTAACAAAGCTACCATATCATCTTAATAGCAAATTTACATGATTATACCCAATTCTCTATTTCACACATAATTAAAAAATATATTTTTGACTAAAAAATTGAGTCACCTATATTATAGATGTTTCTCTCTCACGCCATTACTCTACCAATTTAGAACGATTTAATTTTTATTTATTCAAGTTTAAATTATTGATTTCCCTAAATTCATGCTTTTTGTGATTATTCATATTAGGTAAATATTTTTAGCGGTAAGTGTATCAATTTATTTCTTTTTCAAATAATAGAATTGTTGTTGAAGGATGATCATCTAAACATAAAGTATCAAATACATATGAAATTTCATTATAGTATCTATTGTATTATGATATATTTGTATAAAAAAAGTATCATGATACATATTATAGAGGAAAAGTATCATGATATGTCATGTATTGGAAATGTATCATTATGTAATGTATAAAAAATGCATCATGAAACATCATGTATTGAAAAGGTATGATTATGCGATTTATCATAAAGGTATCATGAAACATAATAACATAAAGTTATCATGATATGATGTCATCAACTACAGAATCTAGGCGATTGTTCTTAACATTTCCGATCCTAAAATGTCATATCAGACATAAATGGTTCATATAGTTGATACACCACAATAATTAGCTTGCTTTTATACTATAATTCACAACCCCCAATTAAAAGAAAAAGAAAATAAGCTTATGTATAAATAAAAATCATCTTTTTAAAAAAATATTTTTGGGATAGATTATTACTAGTATATTTGTCATGACCCAAATCCTCGAGTCATGATGACATCTACTATAACCCTCCAATAGGTTAGCCAACCTATAACCCAGAACAAGAAGTAATAGATATAAGGGTAGAAATAAAACAGAAGTAATAATTCAATAATAGAAATGGTAACAAATGGAAGCAAACAAAAATTATATACATACAAAAGATTCCTCCTAGAACCTGGATATCACAAGGACAAAGTTGTCTAAACATAAGAGTTTAATTCCCAAAAATGGACCCAAAATACAAAGCATGTCTCAAAATGCAAAAGAATAACTATCAAAATAAAGGTAGAGGTCAGTAGGTACATGATGCCAAGTACAACGGGCTTGAATGATCAATGTTGGTAGCGGTGCTCACAACTACGTCACATAATATATGTAGAGTGTAGCATGAGTACCAAAACAACATATACATAATACGTATCATAGGCTGACTAATCATGAAAAGAAAAAGTAATATGAAATGATAGAATATAGACATAGTATAGGTCAAAGCGAAATTCAGAAGAAATTCACATGAGTGTACTAATAAAAGAAAAACAACTAAATTCAACTAACTAAACCTAACTAATCCCCATAAGCCCCAAAGGTACACACATGGACAAGTTTAAGTTAAAAACTGACTAGACCCCATTAGTCCGACAGGTGCAGATAATAGCTATATATACTAAGAAGAAGTCACGGTGAGTCAAGAGATAGATAAGGCGTAGCCCATACTTCGAACTGTAGATATCCTCCAAGTAACCAATAAGATCATCCCAAAGCTAAGGTGTATAGAGCCCGAACCTCAAACCGCAGATGGTCTCTAAAGGGGAAATGGGCTGAAACTAGAGTGTATCAGTACCTTAAAGGATAAAGGGAAGCATGACTAGACCTTGAATCATCGACTATAATGGCTTCCAAAGGACCTCATATCAAATCATCATCAAAGAACCAACATGGAATAACATGTATTGTTAGATAATCAACACAGTAGTCCCAGCTCGAGCAACTCAAGTGCCTAATCACCCACTGAAGCCTAAAATCTGGCTACTTATGGCTATGGTTCTGATGTTTTTATATATGAATTAGGCATGGTAGCATCATAGATCGAATTGTTGTGTTGTCTTATGTGAGGGAGATTAAGGACACATTTGTAGACCAAGTAGAAAAGTATGACATGTTCGTTGAAGAAAGACTTAAAGGCTCGAAGGTTTGCAACTAAATTTTACCTATTGTCATGATCATTATTAAAATATATTCTAATTTTATGATTTATGTGTGACTATGTCTTTAAATAATCCTTCCATAATTGATCTTGTTGGTGTCATAGAAAGAGTGAGAGAATTGCTTAAAGGGTATCCTAGTTTGCTCCTTGTATTTAATGCTTATGTGCCCAATGGCTATGAAATAATGCCCAATGATGAAGACAAGGCTTCCTCGAAGAAAACAACTAACAATGAAGAAGAATGCAATTTAGTGAAAAATATAAAGGTTACATTTTTGTTATCTTACAACAACAACAACAACATACCCAGTGAAATCCCACTAAGTGGGGTCTGGGGATTTTTGTTATCTTATGATTTTACTAATAAAAGTAGGACTTCTTCTTGTTCAAAAAAATTTAGTCCTAATTTACTGACTTGAAATTTCTTGCAGAAATGTTTTGGAAATGACCATGACTAAATATCATTCATAGATATTATGATTCTATAAAAAGAAAGAGAGCTAGGTCATCAACGAAGTGTATCATGAGGTGATAAATTTTTTTTAAAAAAAATTTGGATACATAGATATCATTGACAATCTTTATGTTCTTGTTTCTTATATTTTATTATATGTGTAGGTTGCGGTACTTTTCAATTATTATCCTGATTTGCTATAGGAGTTCACCGAATTCTTGAAAGATTCAGTTACTCCCATTCAATTATCTAGTTTACTCCTTGTATTAAATCCCCTCTTGCCTTGTGGGTATGATATCATCCCAAACGATGAAGTCAAGCCTCCTTTGAAGAAATCAATTCACTTTGAACAAGTATTCAACTTTGTGAACAAAATAAAGGTTACATTTCTATTACGTCATAACTTTACTAATTAAAGTGTTCGTTTTTGTTCTCCAAAACACTTTAGTAATACCTTATTAACTCATACCTTCTTGCAGAAACATTTAGTAAATAACCATGAGTACAAATCCTTCCTTGATATTATGAACAAGTGTCGGAAGGAGCACAAGGATGTCAAAGAGGTGTACCATGAGGTGAATATTTTTTTATATAATTTTAGTACATAGATATTATAGAAAATATTTAAGTTCTTGCTCGTTACTACTATTTTCTTATATTTGCTAGATGAGTTCTCTAGATTCTTGCCAAATTCTGTTACTACTAATCCGTTGTATAATTTGGACGGCGATAAAAATTGATGACGTGACATATATCACTTTTGTTGTGCTATTCGGGTCAAATTTACGGTTAATCTATGGATTTAATAGAATTACATAATTTAAATTGTTTAATTTATAACTTAGATTGTTGTACTTGATTATTCATCAATTTTTTTCATCTAATCATGCATCGTTTAATTGATATTAAACTTTTACTATATGTGAGGTGTATTTTTTTTCATTTTTATCATTTTGGTAAATAATTCATTAGAAATAAAAAATATTTATATTACTTGTGAGTAAGGTTTCTAACATTGTCAAATGTCTACAACCTAATGATCTGGAGGAGCGTGTTACTTTATATGAATAAAAATTGTTAACTAACCACTTAACCAGAAAATATATATAAAAATTAGTTTTGTTTGGTGCAAATCATTGAAATGAACTTCCTAATTTGTTATTAAAATCAATTCTCTATAATAATAAGTATAGATAATCTAATTTGTCACAATAATGCAAGAAATATTTCAAAATTTTAATATCCAACACAATTTTATAATTTTGTTGCATACTACATAAACTATTCTTGTACATGATGTTGTTGAGAAAAATATGATCACATAATTAATTTTTCCCTTCTGAGATAAATTACACTAATTACAAATTTATTAATCTACTCAAAATACTATAAAAATAACTAACTTCACTTCGAGAATTCATATAATTTTAATGATTATATTACTTAGAGTGATGTAGTACATAATATTGATGAGAAGAGATCTGAAACATGTGACATTTCTTAGCAATTGAGATGAATTGTATTGACTACAATTTTATAACATTATTATTAACATACCTATTGTAATTTATGGGTCGGGTTTGGATCATATTCGATTTATCACCTCTCTGCAATATTTTTTCAGTCTATATCTACCTCTTCTAATATCCATCTTAGTCAAACCTCACACCTCTTAATAGGAAAACATATGCATCTCCTCTTCATGTGTCTAAACCATCTTAGTATAACCTCCCTCATTGTTATCACCGAGGATGTCACTCCAATCTTGTCTCGAATATTTCTGCCCCTCATCCTGTATCACTTAATATGTTTTCCCATTCATCTTATCATCCTCATTTCTTCTACTCTTTTTTTTTAACATGCAAGTTTTTGACCGGTCAACACTTCAATTCAAAGTTGATCTAAGAACCTTATTTTTAATCTACATGATACATCCTTGTTGCACTAGACACTACATACGAGCCTCCATTTCATTCAGCATGAAAAAGCTACAAGAAGAAACTATTTATCCGTTGTGAAATGTTAGTAAGTCTCAGAATTGTCCTCTAACATTACCTAGAGTAATGTAACACTGTCTAATTATTAGTCACGAATATTGAGGAGTATATTTTCAAAACTCAAATATCTAGTATCATCATAAGTTTTTGTCAATATTACTCCATTACATCTCAAATTATAAAATCAACCAACTCCTGATTTTTTTGAAGTAATAATTTTTTTTAAGATAAACAAAACTTAGACCACAAGAGTACAAGGTGTGATTTAAAATAAAGGAAATTGTGAGTTGATTAAGACACTGGTGAAAATATGTTTAACTTGAAGTTGATACACATGAACTCTTGCATCATTCAGTTTCACCTTCCTAAAAAAACACTACGTTACAATTATTCCTCCAAAACTGTTCTAAATTTGCTACCTACTATAAATTACAAGAGAGCTCAGAAAATATTCAAAGATAATTATGACAATGATACAATAGGGCAACCAACAAGGATTCTCTTTTTCAAGTCCCTTCTGGTGGTTGCAACTAAATGGGGGTTTCCTGGAAATGTTAAGCCCTGAAGCAGGTGAGACAAATACGCTTTGGCTCAGGTCCCTATAGTTTTTCATATGACATTCATTTTTTTCAATATTTTAATTTTCAAAAAATTAAAATATAGACAAAATATTGCAACTTCTGTAATATCTTATTTTAATACAGTGTGCGTTACAATTTTTAAGAATCCTTTAAAATTCTTATTCTAAAATAACATTAATGGTCTGTGATGAATGTGATTGTAATATCTAAAAACCTAACTAAGACGGAACAACATAAAAAAAGGAAACCACAGAGGGGTTCACGGGCAGTGAATAGAACCAGGACCCGTCACTCTCGTTGTAGTTCATACCCAGCCAACCATGAAGGAACACGGAGCCCTCCACGGGCTGTGAGACACCACACGGGACGTCATGTGACACGTGGAAAGTACCCTAGAATCCCCCAAGGCACTATGAAGATCAACGATGGCCTTCACGGCTTATGGTGCTTCACACGGTCCGTGAAGTGGACCGTGAATGGGGCAGTTCAACCTGTAAGTATTGAGTAAACTTCAAACAGTCATATCTTTAACACAAAATGAATTAGGTGGCCTATAACCTATCAAATTAAAGATAACTGAGTTTTCTAAAATTCAATCTCGATGTTAAAAGTTACGCTTGTTTCAGTAGAGACTTGTTGTTCAGGGCCATAACCACGACCCTTTTGATGGACTGTAGTCCCATTGACAGTCCGTCAGTCCAATCATGAAGGCCCTTCGTCACTTTTAAATCAGGGTCATTTTTGTCCTTTCCCCTATGCATTGGGCACTTAAACTATGTCTTGGATGCCTATACTACGTCGTTTTACTTTACCTAAGCCTAATAATCAAGTAAGAACCTACCCAGAACCCTTATTCTCAAAAGAATCATCAAAATTAGAACAAAAAGAAGAGTAAGAGTCACATTTTTCTTCCAAGAACAAGCAAAGGTGTTCTTCAAAGTTCAGCTCCGAAATCCAAAGGATTATTCAATAGATTTCGACAACAGTGATGTGGGATTTCACTAGTGGGTTCCTTTTACCCATTAGTCCCTAGAATTCAGTTAGTTCTTAAGAATCTCATATACTGTTCAGATCTAAGGTTTCTAGATTTTCAAGATTTATTGTGCTTATGGTTCCTTTGATTTAAATAACTTGTATCTTGATAATTTATTATAATTCTATGCATAGTACTCAGAACCCTAGGTTGTGTAGATATATCTTAGTTTAAGAATATTAGAAATAGCTAAGTAAAACATATACTAAGCGGAAGCCAAAAATAGTGGATATCTGCAATGGGGAAAGCTATACTAGTCTGAATACGTAAAATATAAAGAGTTTAGTGATGACGAAAACAACATGTAACAAGTCTAGTTGAATCTACTACTATGTTTTAAAAGTCTCTACTGAATTGAGTTGCTGGAACATGCCCCCATCTAACTTTAACAAAACTAAAAATTAGAAATAAAGATTAAAATAGAAAGTATGCCTATTGTCCTCGAAATATGAGGACTCACCACTAAATTTGCAGAAGTCGAATCGAGAATCGATCTAAGTGTGATCTGGAGAACCTATATCATGAAATTATGTAGTGCAAAGTATGCGTCAATACTTGGAATGTTCTGAGCATGCAAGATATAGATATGCTAAGTTGAACAATATATATATGATGAACAATGCATAACTGAACAATGATATAATCTAAACAAGGATATAGGTATGCACTAAAGTATAACTGAAATCTTAACTTAATGCATTGACAAAGTACTAATGACAAAGGTAACATGTTGAACTGCATACTGATGTCAATACTCAAAACGTGGTCAATGAACTAAGAGTGTGACTGTGGGAGCTACTATTAACCGACATAAATCACGTCAACTAAATATGGAGTCCGATGTATTCGCCCCATCGAGAGGACCCAATATACCTTGCAAGGGGTATAAAGGCATGATTGTTTGATGTATACACCCCATCGAGAGGACCCAATATACATTGCCATGAGTATAAAGGTATGACTATGGCGTGATCACTAAAATTGATGCCTAATAGAGGGGACTTCTGAACCTACATTAGCATGTAGTTCTGGAACTTTGAGGGTACGCTGAACCCTAATCCAACTCGGTGCTAAGTCTACTCCCAATTGAATATTCATGAAGCTAAAATGCACTAAATACTGAATTGCTTAAAATACTGACATGCTAGCTGAGAATGCAACATTTATGTACAGAGAATATGGCATTCCAAATCTGGAGCATGATTTTCTGTCTGATTGGACTTGGAAGTATAATTCATGAACTAGGATAAATTTACACAAGTTAGGGTTCTGAGTTCTATGGATGGAGTTATACTAAATTATCAAGAAATAATTTATTTAGATCAAAAGAACCTTAATCACAATAAATTTTGAAAATCTAGAAACCTTAGGTCTGAGAATCTGAAGAACTAATTGAATTCTAGTGACCTAATGGATGAAAGGAACCCACTAGTGAAAACCCATATACCTGGTGACGAAATCTACGGAGAAATCCTTTGGATTTTAGGGCTAAACTTTGAAGAGCAGTTCTGCTTGTTCTTGAGAGGGCTGGTTGAATATTTCCTCTTCTTTTCGCTCTAAGTTGGGTGTTTTTTTGAGAATGAGGGTTTTGGGTAGGCTTGACCAGATTATTAGGCTTAGATTAGGTAAAGCGACGTAGCTTAGGCATCGAACGACGTATTTTAAGTGTCTAATGCATAGGGGAAAAGGCCAAAATGATCGTGACTTAAAAGCTGACGAAGGTCCTTCACACTGGGGCTGATGGGACGTTATTTGAACCACTGCCCATAAACTAGGTCGTGCTTTGCGTCCCTGTCCAATAGGGCTCTACTAAAATGAGCGTAAAATTTTACTACGAGCTTGAATTTTGGCAAACTCGGTGGCATTAGAAAGATGACTCTATTATCTTTAATTTGCTAGGTCATGGGCCGCTTAATTCATTTTGTGATAAAATATATGACCATTTGAAGTTGACCCAAAAAGCTCCTTCTTTCCAAATAACTATGGACCCCTTACCAATGGCCGGTCTTAATGTCCTTAGGTTCAACCACGAACCAAACTAGTGTGATGTGGGTGGGATCACAGACCCCTAAATCCTAGACCACAACGAAGGGACCTTACCTACGGACCATGGGTCCATCGATGGACAGTGGACCACGACCATAGGTCCCATCTCTTTGGACCCGAGGTGTTGCAGAGGATAAATGTTCCCAAGGAGGAGATATTATAACACCTCAGATTAGATTTTTTTTAAAGTTGTCTAGAATCTAGTGCTGGTACCGACAGAACCACTGATAGTCTGTAGGTTGAACCATGGAACGTAGGTGGGAACCGTCGGTGGGAAGCTCAAATGATTTAGAATGTCAAGTCCCGGTACTCTTTTACGGTTCACCAAGATGATCTGCCTTTCAATGTACGAGTCTTAGGTAGGTCTTGTAGGTGAGTCCCAAAGAAATTTTGAGGATCAAAGTTGGGACTTACGGTTGGTATGTATGGTACATAAATTGAACCATAGACCGTACATGGGGTCCCATCATTGGCGGTAAAAAAGTGTAGTCTCTGAACCCCACCAACAGTTGATCAGGACGGTCCGTAGTTGAACTTACGGACCATAGGTCCAACCGTCGATAGGGTCTGATAGTTTTTATAAAGGAGCTTTAGGGTATTTTCCTAATTGATTTTACCCAATACAATGTCATTTTACCCTCTACAATAGACCCTATATAAACATTGTTAGCCCATATCACCCAATTTAATTAACTCTCTTAAATTCCCTAAATTGATCAAGTTCATCCTTTCAAATATTTCTCTTTCTAAGGAAAAAAATGAAGTCTAGAGTTTCAAGATCAAGTCTCCAATTCACCATTTTCTTTAGGCATTTTTACATCAAGATATTATAGTATTCACCTATAGAGTTCTTCCCTCCATAGGGTTCCTAAAATCCCCAATTTTGTAAAGTTAGATTCCCTAATCAAGTTAGGGTTTTAATTCAATTTTCATAGTTACTTTCAATGTTTATCGAAATTAATTGTTTTATTTCTTCTTATGCATGAATTGAAGTAATTGCATGCTTGAGGGCTTTTTACATCAGGATATTATAGTATTCACCTATAGAGTTCTTCCCTCCATAGGGTTCCTAAAATCCCCAATTTTGTAAAGTTAGATTCCCTAATCAAATTAGGGTTTTAATTCAATTGTCATAGGTTCCTTTCAATGTTTATCGAAATTGATTGTTTTATTTCTTCTTATGCATGAATTGAAGTAATTGCATGCTTTTAAGTTTAATTCCCACTAACCCATGCATAACCCAGGTTTTCTAGACTATGATGACAAAATGTGGGTTTTGAATTATGAAAGATGAATTTATGAAGATATGTATGTTCTTTATGAAATTAATGAATAAGATTTAAGTTGCTTTGGGAGTAAAGCAGCAATGTTGTTGTTGTTGTGAAAGGATTTATCACATACAACTCAATACATGAATGTGCATGGGTTTTCTCACATAAAGTATTCTTAGAGTTGAACGGTTTTCTCAACTAAACTTTGAATCTAGGAGGTATTTAATGAAATAAAGCTTGGATTGGATGAAAAGACAAGTTAAGACTAATGACTTTTCTGTGGGATTTATGCTTAGCACCAAATGGACAGGAGGTGATTACCCATTTCCTATAAACTATGTGCCACCATAGGTTGTCTTAGATAGACATTAGCTAGTGGATTTACTTAAGCTAGAAGTTTATGGTTCTTACCTTTGCAACTAAGGATATTTATTTTTGATGTGGGATAGACACCAGATTCCATGTTATAGCTCACATGGTATATATGTCGGTTAATGGCTACTTCCCACAATAATGGACTAAGGTTACTTCAAGTAGTATCTCACATGTGTTTTAAAGAGGATTTTTACTTTCATTGACCATGATCACGATTATGTTTTCTAACCGTTTTCCTTATGCTTTAAATTGGTCATTGCATGTCATGAAGAGTCATTTTTGCATGATGCTATAATTCTTATGCATTGCTATCATACTTTTTACATTCTATGTACTAATGCATACTCTTGCTTACATAATTTCACTAATGCGGGGTTTGTTCCACGATCCGAGTCTACACCCTGGATGTGGCCTATTTTCGAGAACAATTATTGGTCCCCAAGTGAACCCTCATCCTGGCTGGCTATAATCGAAAGACTTAATTAAGCATACATAAGCTTAAAAATGAATTAAATTAAGTGAACTTTAAGAAAGTCTGAACAATACTCAAAAGAAAGTAAACACGGAAAAATCTTCAATTTTGTCTATCTATGAAGCCTCTACTATTATAAAAGACCCATGACATCTAAAAACTACCAACTGTAAGGTAAAAGTAAAGTCGGCTCACCAAATCTGAATAAAATATCACATGACCTCAACGAAACGCATGTTGATGATCTCAAATGCCTGTAGTTGCATCATGAAATTATGTAGGCCGAATGTCTCAGTACATGGAATGTAAAAGAATGTAAAGGGAATTCTAAAGTACAAACATAAACTTGAACTTGATAAAAACGAAACATACTAACCTCTTCTCAAGTCACTCAACTAAACTCAACTCAAGAATAAGATACTCAACTCAAAGATTAGTTACTCAACTCAAAGATATGATACTCAACTCAAAGGTACTCAACTCAAGATACTCAAGGATAAAACAACAATAAAATATGCAATATATGGAATACTTTTAAAACAGTAGATCATAACTCAATTGTATTGAAGAATACAATAATAACTCAATTTGTATATAAAAATACAATATAACTTTGTAGGAGATTTTCTAACTGACAACCATCACTATGAGTTATGTGATGATACATCGTCTAACCCACACTGCCTGAACTATCCTATACTTTATCGGGGTATAAAACCTACTACTAAGTGGATATATTAGCTTGTTCTAAAAAGCAATAAGGAATCATCTAAAAAGTATGGCCCTTTCTACACATGTCGGCTACATGGTTTGTGGGGGCTGTGAGTTGTATGAACTCTCTCCCATATCGGTGCTCAATACTAGTCCCAAAATATACTAGCTCTTATGTTTAAAAACATAATTCTTTCTATGGTTTGAGATTATTACTCAAAAATGTTTCTCTTAAAAGAGATGGTACTAAAATTTCTCATGAAAACTCTTTTGGAAATTGGTGTTTCCTCTCATCTTATATGTAAAACATTTACTCTTGGGAATAGTTAGTTCCCATATACTCGTACTTGAAAACTCTTTCTCAAACACATTTCAAAATCATATTATAATATGATCATTGATGCTTCAGGAAGTCATACTGCATAAACATTTATGGTATATCTAGATACCATACTGCTTAAACATTGATGGCATAACTAGATACCATACTACTTAAACATTGATGACAAAACTAAATACCAGTTTGCTTAAACATTGATGTAATACTCGATTGTCATACTAATCATGTTTTAGAAACACCTTTCTCAAAACTCATCTTTACTTTCTCAAAAACTCAGTTTAAGAACTCAAGTGTTGGCTTTAAAAAAAGCTTTCCAAAATTTATAACTCAAAATAGGGTTCATGCTGAAATATAGACATAAACAAATCAACTCAAGGATCTCAATAACAATATAGAAACTCAATAATTAGGAATAGAATTTTTAAAAGAAATATGAACTCAAGAACTCAAAATCAACTTATCTCAGGAATACTCAAAGCTAGGGAAAGAATACTAAATTACTTTTTTAATGATTCAAAAGTAGAGGTAGGGAGTGAGAATGAACTAGTACAACACTATGATAGCCTTACATACCCGGAAGAACAAGTTTCTTGAAGAATCTTGATTAGAAGTCTTGAAACCCTAGCTTGAAGGTAAACGATCAAGATAACCTTTCTTGAGATTCGTGAATTAACTTTTTGAAATCTCTACGACCAAGAATTATGATTTTCATTAGTGATTCATAATTGTATGGAGGAATTTGAGTTGAAAAGAATGAAATTCTTGGATAAAGATTTACTATGAAGAAGAATCTTGAAAAAGATTGAAAGAATCTTGAATGGAGTCTTCTACTTTGATTTTTCCTTAGGGTTTGAGAGAGAAGAGAATGGTGTATTAAAAGATGAAAATATGAATATCTTTTAGCCTTTTATTAGTCATGAAATTCGTTTTGGGTTTTGTTGGAGGTAAAAAGATAAAAAGGACCCTTTTTAATGTTTTCTCGTCGGCTAATTCATAACAACATTATATGAGGTTACTAAAATAGTCATAATTTCTTACTCAAAAATTGTATTGACTCTAAATTGGTGGAGTTGGAAAGTAGATTCAAATACCTTTAATTTGATAGGTTATGGGCCACGTAACTCTTTATATTTTAAAAAATATGAACGTTTGAAGTTTACCCAAGTAGAATCTTACATCAAAACTTAATCGATATGGAAACTTCAAGAACACCTATCAAGAACTCATCAAGAAATTAAATTGCTCAATATTTATGGATAGATTCACAAAATAAACTCATGATTGGTGTGTGGGTGAACAACCCAATACTATGGAAGCTTACATACCTCAAAGAACTAGGTTCTTGGCGAAATCTTGAAGTTTTTGAATGAACGCTTGAAAATTTGAATTTTTTCTCCACTTGAGTCTTCACTCTAAAACCCTAAATGCTTTTGGGGATGGATGAAAACTAACACAAATCAGATTTTTCCCCAAAACATTACTAAAATTTGTTTTAAGCTAATTGGGTAAGGAAAAGATGAAAATACCCTTTATATTTTTGGGTAACTTTCCTTAATTGGACAGCCCGACTTTAAACGGTCATATATCCCTCATAAAAGATCAAATATTAGCATACTTGGCGACGTTAGAAAGAGGATTTCAAGGCCTTACATGTGATATACTTTGGGTTTCTTAACTCATCATGTGCTAAAAGTTATGATCGTTTGAAGTTGACCCAAAACTTAGAAGAACTTAGGAATGACTTGAATGAACTCTCTTTAGTTCGTTTTGGAATTCAAGGTGCTACATCTAGTGATCTTAATACTTAAGAAAATTTTAAATTCCTCCATAAATCCTACTCACAACGAAGGATGGTTCGAGTCTTAGCTCAAAAAAATTTTGGGATGTTACAGTTCGATGCTCCTATTCCGCATCCTCATGGTTATAGATCACCTTAGTAGCTTTTGAAGATTGGTGAGTCCTCATGTTCCAAGGATCGAACCATTTATTGCTTATGGTCTTTACATTCCATATTGTATGTCATGTATGGGTTACGTACCAATTACTCTTTAATGTAATAGATGTCTTAGAGACTATGTTAGAGTTCCACTACTTTTTGACAAACTCTTTGATATAAAATTATCTTTTGAACTCTATTTAAATTTTATTATCTTGTATGATGCATACTAAGTGTCGTGTGTAGGGCCTCTTGGAGTCCAATACACCGTGTCACGTTTAGGGTGTACTTTGGGTTGTGACAAAAAGCACATGATGACATCCGAATTGCACACATGAAAAACTAAGCACGAGTCATCACTACAAGTGAGAGAATGGAATGAAGCGATAATAAGACCTGACCAAGGACTCACGGTGAGGAGTCAAAGAGTGAATGTTTTTCGTAAAAGTCACCATAGCATCTCAAAAATTAGTAACAAATGTCTCCACACTAATCCTCGAGACTATATTACACTCTCTTGTACGCATGTGAGACCTGAAACCTGGCTTTGATACCATTTGTCACGACCCAAAATTGAGTGTGATGGCACCTGTCTTATCCCACCAAGACATGTCAGCCTAAATCCCAAAGAAATAGAATAGAAATAAAGAAGTAAAACCGAATGAAAGTTTGGCATAAATAAATCTACAGAAATCATAACATAACTCAAAATGCCCTTAAGAACTAGTGTCTCGTGTAAAACCTATAAGTATTACATTAGAATCAATAGAAAAACAGGTCTAAAATGTCTTAGTTTTTAGAACAGAACAAGAACATAACAAAATAGTAAGAGGTTTCCATCGAGATAACAAGCACCTACCTCACAAACTCCTCACAACAAGCCTCGGACGATGATGATAAGAGATAATCAAGACAATCCGGGCTCATAACCTATACAAGTGTAGATGCAAGGTGTTAATATTCAACAACATTGGTACACAACAAGTAAACTTAAGTAGCTCTAAGTAAAGAAATGTTGAATACAAGTACACCAACAACACTATATGAACCTCCACAACTATAATGTGCATAGAGTAAATCACCCAAATCTAACACTTCACACCCAATAAAGACATAGCATGTATAGAACATCGAAACTTACGCCTCAACACATATAGTCACATCTCCATATTCTTTCACAATTCAATAACCACAATAACATATCATCATTCACAAATGAAAATAAACAATATGAAAGGTAATACAATTTAGTGCAATGGCATATAAAGTGATGTATGTCTGTCCTAATGATACAAACCCATTATCTCTTACTTTGGGACCCAAATCTACAATACATCTAGACCAAAAACCACCTTCCAGAGTAATGGAACTGTCGAAATTCCATTCCGAGCATGTTACCACCACATATTAACTTTGATCAACTATCTTATGTTTTCAACTCTCAAAACACAAAAAACATCCAAAACTCATTTAAATACCTTAAGACTTGAGTCAATTGTCCTACTAGCCCAAAAGTTATGCTCCGGAGCGGATAGACTTGATCGAATTCCATTACAAAACTTAGTACTTAAAATATTGACTCAAGTAAAGTGTTTCAACTTAAAAGCCTCAAAACATCAAAAAATCTACAATTTCTTATCCGGTTTCCCATCTAACTTCAGAAAATGATCCAACACGACTCAGGGAATCTATTATGTGGGAAAAATGGTAATTTTCCAGAAAATTCAAATAATACCTTCAGGGTCAATACATTTTGGGTCATGATAGTTTGTATTAGGGCCTAGATTATTAGTCAGACAAGTATACAAGTAATGTAAAGTAGAGTCTTATGGATTGTTGTGTTGTTGTCCACAACAAATCCTCCAGAGTCTCAGAGTCATCTAGAAAATTCTCCTTTTATTTTCTCCTATCCTTCTGTAAAAATATGTTAATCTTTTAAGTTATCCGAATGAATTATTGATTAAAAGGTGTCCTATTGGTATCTACAAATCATAATTAATATCTAGAATCGATTTAAGTGTTACACACGATTGTTATAATTTAGTTATTGGAGGTCATTAATTGATGAGTATACCTTAAGAGATTAGTAGGCCTTCACATTCTCTTGAATGTATGAGGTATTTAGTTTGTGGTGGCTAGACAAAGAAATTGTGCATGTCAATATTGGGGCATTACGTTATTGTTTGTCATTCTCGATAAAGAAGAAATTTTTGCCACAACGAGCTTCAGTATACTCAGGGTAATCACTATATTGAAATAAGATGAGTCACTTAGGATCACCATAGCGAAGAACCTTTTGCCGTAGTGAGCTTTTCTACAACAAAGATAGTTATGTCACTTATGTTCGCCATGACGAGATCTAGTTTACCATATCAATGTTTTCTATAGAGACGGAGTACTATAACGAAAGAGAAGAGGAAATAGGTATAATTTGAAATACATTTTTTATACTTCTGTTGTTCAGTTAATACTTATTCAAATCGTGGGAAATCAAAAGCATTTTAGTACAAATCGGGTAAAAAAAGAGGCCAATATTTGTAGTAGTGGGTTTAACGGACAGGTACCCGAACTATGAAGAGGTCCACTACCTCTTAGCCCTACCGTAAACCAGGCCCCTTTCTTCACGGAGGACCAAACAATCTGGAAAAGGGTAAAGGGTCCATTTACCCAGCCATGGTGATCAACTGGAAATCATAAATTCCCCCTCCTATTATAGATCCCCTTCACAAACTGCGAAGGCATAAGCGATCCATGAAGGCCTCTATACAGGGGTCCCACCAGCTTTATAATCAGGGCTATTTTAGTCTTTTTTTTATGTGTCTATTACCTAAGTTATGTCATTGTGACCCCCCTATTCTAAGACCTATATAAGTATTTTTATGTCCTAAACCCATTATGAAATCATTCTCCTAAATCCCAAATCCCCTCAACTTCTTCCTTAGAATTCTCTCTAAACCTAAGCAAGAAAAATCTAGGGTATCACTTCAAGATCTCCAATTCACCATATCTCTTAGGCCTTCATCATTAAGGTATGTTAGTATTTACCAATGCAGTCCTTTACTCCGTCTGGTTCCGAAGATCTTCCAATTTTACAAGTTCAATTCTCAAATTAAAGTTAGGGTTTTATTCAATCTTCATGGGTTCTTCACAATTATGATCTAATTGGTTATTTCCTATCTTCTATTGCATGGAATGAAGTAATTACATGTTTTCAAGTTGAATTCGAACGAATGCTTGTGATCCATGATTTTGCCTATGAACATAAGATGAAGCTTATGTACTATGAACAATGAAATAAAGATTTATAAAGATATGCATAGTTTTATGAAATTGATGTAAATGGCATGCGGATGCTTTTAGATATAAGTATCAATGAGAATGTGAAAGTTTTTCTCACATGCTACTATGATCATGATTATCAAAGGTTTTCTCACATAATAATTCATAAGGTCGAAAGGTTTTCTCACCTAAGACAAATCAATATTTAGAGAGATTCTAAATGAATTTAACTTGCATTGATAACTTAATTGTGTCTTTCCATGTATGATGAAATGAAAATGACTATTTTGTGGGATCTTACATAACACCAAGAAGATGTTGAGATGGAGGCACTCTCGTTAGTAGAAGTTGGGTCTCTAGTAGCAATCTCCTTGTCCCGAACTATGTGCCCATGTAGGATGTCTTATCTAGTGGATCCACATAATCTAGAAGTTTATGGTAATTACCTTGGCAAGTAGGACATCTCTTTTTGGTGTGGGATAGACACATGATTCCAAGTTTAGCTCACATAGTCTATGTTGGTGAATGGTAAACATCCCACAATAATGAACTAGATTACTTTCAAAGTATCTTCCAAAGTGTTTTAAGTATGTTAAGCTTGCATTGACCATGATTATGACTTGTGTTTTCTCACCTCTTCTCTTATGCTCTAGCTTGGTCATTGCATGTCATGTAAAGTGCTTTTAGCATGATTTTATATCATTTATGTATTGCTAACATACTTAGTACATTCCATGTACTAATGCATACTTGTGCATACATTGTTTCACTAAAGTACAGTCTGACGCTCCTACCTTGCATACTTGTGGCTAGTTGATTTCTCTCTTCTCATTTGAAGATTTGTGAGTCCTCATGTTCCGAGGACCGAGACACTTTATAGTTTTCTTTATTTCAGTTTTTAGACATTATTTGTGGTGTATGGGTTAAGTCCTAATCATTTATTTTAATGTATTAGACAAAATTTTGAGACTACGTGTAACGACTTATTTCCGTCGTTGGGGAAAATCCATTAGCGAAAGAATTGGGGCTAGAAAACTTTTGAGTACTGACATGAAAGTTAGAGCCTAGTCCAGATTTGGACAAAATCTGAGTCATGCGAGGTCTAGGGAAATCCGGTAATGAATGAGAGATTCAATAATGAATTTGGTTACATTAGTGGATAGCCAAGATGTTAGGGAGCCTGTATGGCTTTACGAAATCGAATACGGGTGTGTAGAACTCCTGAAACTGACCTTAGAATAAAGGGGTAGTTTTTTAACGTCAAGGGTTGAAGGTGTGTTGTAAAATGGGGGTTTGAAACTCTAATTCCGATGTTCTCTCTACATGCATGCCGCTTGGGCATGATTTATTCCACCAGGGCAGGGCTGTTGTGGCGGGATGGGGTCCGTCGTAGAAGCCTAGTTGCGAATTAAGTTGGGATTAAACCACAAAAATATTCTTATTCGTCAATTTTTGTTCTTGAGAGCTAAGAAATGACCCAGGGAAATTTCTTGACATTTTCCACCTCTTCTAGTGCGAAAGGTAAGGTTTTTACTCCCCTAATCTATTTATCGATCCGTAGAACTTAGATTCTTGGGTGATTATCATTGGGAGAGGGTTTTGACCTGAAACAAATGGTGGAAAAACCCCTAAGTAGGGTATTGGGATCTTGGGTTTGGCCTAGGGTTCATATTCTTGATTATAATCCGGGTAATTAGCCCTCGTTTATTTGTCCTTGCATTGATTTGTTGTTTTTAGACCACGAAAAAGCGAAAAGAATCTGGAAAGGGAATATTCAAGTGCCTTAGGTGGATTCAAGCTTGGTTTTGAGGTAGTTTAAAGTTTGATTTCATGTTTGGGTGATGTATGTTAGTAATTGCTTCATTGTAATACATGTATGTATGTGAATGAAACACTATTGATCAAACCTAATGAAATGAGTATGAATTAACAAATGTATGCCATGATTCAAAACTTGATTGTAGGATTATGATTATGTACATTATGAGTGTGAATGTGTTTATGGTTGGGTTGATTAGATCGATTGTCACATTTTGACACATATATTAGATCGGTTGTCACGTTTCAACACATACATTGGATCGGGTGTCACATTCCGGCATACTACTTGGGATTGGGTGTTACGTTCCGACACACTAGAAGATTGGGTATGGTTCCATGAGAGGATAATTTACATGTCATATCTACATGTTATTAAGAATGTGGAAGTGTACATTGCTCCTAAAATGATAAATGATGTACATATCATGTTTAGTATGTTGTGACTGCCTATATATGTTTCACTTACTAAAATAGCCGTATGATCCTACCAGTACACTGTGGTTATTCTTTGTTAAGTACAGAGCATCTTAAGGTGGCTATTGATAGACCTCATCTAGGAGATCAGTGATCAAGACCGAATTTCAAGGGTGAGCTAGTTCTTTTAGGCTGCCATGGATTCCTTCTTATTGTTTAGTCCATTTCCTTCAACTTAGACTATTTAGATATTTCTTATGTTAGTTGGGGTTGTACCCCTTTTTATTAGACCATTGCACTTTAGATGATTTGGTACAATGACTTTCAGGTTCTAGGGTTTAAAATTTTGCGTTAGTTTGGTTAGTTATTTATTTAAACCTTTGGAGTTTATGGGAACGGTAATAATTTCTGCATTTAAACCTGCTTTCGTATCTTTAAATGCCTAGTTTTTCGATAAGTTGTTTAGTCGGGTTGTAGTAATGGTTCTCCCACCGGAGGGTTACTGCGGGTGTCAATCACGATGGTCTAGGTCGTGACACAGTAGGTATCAGAGCCCTAGGTTTGTTGATCTCATTGTACCAAAATGAGTCTATTAGAGTCTTGCAAAATGTATGGAGACGTCTGTACTTTTCTTCGAGAGGCTATAGGACTTTAGGAAATCTCTTTGTTTCTACTCTTTTCATGCTATGACTTGATTCCAGTTTGTATCTGGAGATGCAAATTCGTATCAAGTTTTCTTCCTTCTTCTGTCCGCATATGGTTAACACTCGTTTCAATGGCGCCTGGCCTGTAGATTCCGTGAATGAGCCAGGTGAGTAATCCGCAGTAAGAGGCCACGATCGAGGCAATTGTAGAGGAAGAGGAAGGAGTAGAGGTCAAGAAAGGGAAGCACCCGCCAGGAATGGAGCCACCATTAAGAATGCTCCTAGGGAAGAGGTCCCTCTTGTACCTCAAGAAGAGGTACAAGAGAACATGGAAATAGAAAATGAGGAGGCTATTGGACCAGATGAGGAGGTATATGCTGAGATTACAAGTATTCCTCCATTAGACCCAGTGTTAGCTCAACAGATCATGACTTTTTTGAAGGGGTTGGTCGGGCCTTGAATCCTTCCAGTAGTGTAGCCAACTCAACCTCCGATCAACCAGCCCATTACTGCTACTATTCCTAGGGTAGATGGATAATTAAGCCTTGGTGCTTTTTTGTGTCCTTTGTTGGGTCCAACACCCGCTAGGAATGGAGCCACCAATGAAAATGCTCTTAGGGAAGAGGTCCCTCCTGCACCCTAAGAAGAGGTACAAGAGAACATGGAAATAGAATATGAGGAGGCTATTGGACCATAGGAGGAGGTACAGGCTGAGATTACATGAATTCCTCCCTTAGACCCAGTGTTAGCTCAACATATCATGTCTTTTCTGAAAGGGTTGGTCGGCCCTGGAATCTTTCAAGTAGTGCAAGCTACTCAACATCCGATCAACCGCCTCGTTACCTCTACTATTCCTAGGGTAGATGGATAATTAGGCCTTTGTGCCTTTTTCCGTCCTTTGTTAGGTCAAGTAATGACTGGTAATGAGCATGAGATGTTGACTAAGTTTCTGAAGTTAAAGTCGCCTATGTTCCATGGTTCTGAGAGTGAGGACGCATATGATTTTATTTTGGATTGTTATGAGAGACTGCACAAGTTAGGTATTCTACACCAGCATGGGGTAGAGTTCGTGACCTTCCAGCTTCAGTGTGAGGCTAAGCAGTTGTAGAGGGTAGAATGTTGATCGTCAGTTTTACTCCCACTCACTTGGACATAGTTTCATGCTCTAGTTTTTGAAAAATATGTCCCCCAAACATTGAGATATCGTAAGAAGGATGAATTCATCGCTTTGGAAAATGATGATATGTATGTAGCTTCTTATGAGGCTAAGTTATATGACTTGTTTATGTATGCTACAAAATTGGTAACTGCAGAGGAAGAGAGTATTCGTTTATTTGTCAATGGATTGAACCCAAAACTTCAGGTATTGTTTGTTCATATGACTTCTGCATGAAAAAAGTTTAATAAGGTGATTGAATTTGTGAAGAAAGTAGAGCGAGTTAGACGTGATGGGAAGGCTAAGGCTTTGGCTAAGAAAGCCAAGAGCACATGTAACTTTCAGGGTTTTTACTCCAGAAATTCAGGTAGGCCGACGCTTGCAGCCCACCCGATTCAGTCTGCCATGCCCGTTGCTATAGGTAGTTACTTGGGAACTCCACAACAGAATTTTATTCAGAATGGCTAGGGAGCCGCGTCTTCTACTAGTGGTAGACCGTCGTTTGATAGTACTTGCTATAATTGTGGGGAACTTGGGCACATGAGGAGAGATTGTCCCCAACCGCGCAAGTCGGATCCCATGCAGCAGTAGACTAGAGCAGTGGTACCTGCGGGCAACATTAATAATTATAGAGGAAGTTCATAAGGTAGATGAGGAGGAACTCAGTGAGGCTGTGGAGGTCGAGGTAATGGTAATGGAGGCAGAGGAGCAGCGCAACCAGGAAAGGAGGTTGTCCATCACGATGACATGGCTTAGTTTTATGCCTTTTCAAGCAAGACTGAGGCGGAGACATCTCATGCAGTGATCACAGGTACTATTCTTGTTTGTGACCATATCGTTAATGTGTTGTTTGATTTGGGTTCTACTTCTTTGTACGTGTTTGTTCAGTTATCCTTAGAATTTGACACAATTTTTGAGGTACTTGATGCACCCATCCATGTTTCAACCTAGTTGAAGAATCTTTAATAGTCACCCATGTTTATCATGACTGTCCTATTATGTTTATGGGTTTTCAAACTTGGGCTGATTTGATTATTTTAGATATGAATGACTTTGATATATTCTTACGCATGACTTGGTTGTCCCCCTATTATTCTGTGTTAAATTGTAATACTAAGTTTATGACTCTAGAGATCTCGGGTAGGGAAAAGTTAGAGTAAGAAGGGGTGTACAAGCCTAAGCCAGCTAAGGTCATATCCTTCATTTGGGCTACGAAACTAGTGGGAAAGGGGTGTTTGGCATATTTGGCTCATATTCAGGATGTTAAGAATGAGTCACCCTGTCACGACCCAAGCCTAGGGCCTAGACGTGATATGGCGAATGAGGAACCCGAAGGAACCCCAAACAAGCCTCTCAAACTTGTCATCACACTTCATCGATCGCGGAAGTACATTCAACATTTATTTAACGGGAAATAGGGACTAAGGG